>PNEQ01105181.1:0-18110 GCA_003012365.1 Medauroidea extradentata
CTGACCAATAGGCGTTAAACACCATTCTGCTGTACAGTGTTGTCAGATGTAACGTTTCGTCGAACCCCAGTTCTCATGATCCCAGATCAAAAACTTGCAGAATACGTTTGTGCAACGTTTGTCACGATAAATCCCAGATCAACTGTGATCTCACGTCATGGGATCTTGGATCACAGTATTTTTTGTGCAACCGGGCCCTAGGGGAAGTAACCTAAGTTTCCCGAAGGGTGGGCATGAGTGCCCACTGTCCCATTTTAGGTGAGAAGTTCTTGTCGCCTGTCACACAATCATGGCTAGGTTGTGCAGTACGAGAGCCCTCGCTGGGGCATACGCTCTCTGCGGTGCCATGATGGAGTCACAATTGTTATGACCAATAGGCATTTAACACTATTCTGCTCTACAGTGTTGTCAGATGTAACATTTCGTCGAACTACAGTTCTCATGATCCAAGATCAAAAACTTGCAGAATACTTTTGTGCAACGTTTGCCACAATAAATCCCTGATCAATTGTGATCTATAGTCATAGGATCTTGGATCACAGTAGTTTTTGTGCAACCAGGCCTTAGTCGGTGGAGTTAGCGACAAATATCGCCCAAACATTTCACTTCCGGATACCAGTATGAAATTTTATACAGCGTCTGTATACGTACTAAGGAACAAAAAAACCGCCGGGAGACACTTAATCAGAGGTCATAATCTCCTTGTGATGATGTCATCAGAATGGCGACTATGACGAGGGATAGGGGTTCGTTGAAACTCTAATATCTTCACAATTTTTCATCATATTGAGTTGCTGTGCATATCACTGGAAAGCTCTTTAAAAAAGCTGCAAAAATAGTCCTGACAGTTTTATTCTAAAATGTAAGGTTTAAAAGTTGTCACAGTGAATATGTGAAAAGTATTGAAAAAACAAGTGTATCTGTGAACTTCCCACTACTGGCATTTCTGTTATAGGCAGAAACTATACTATTTGACATGCTTCGTTTATTTTGTAATCTAGTGTTCAACCTTTTTCTTTGTTTGTTTGAGATAAGCAAATGAAATAAAGGTTTAACGGTTTGTTTTGTTTGTTTCAGATAAGCGAATAGAAGAAATGCATAATGTGTAGCAAGAGGCAAGTACAAATTTACGAGCAAATTCTCAAGCCCTCAAATATAAATCGGAATATTTGTTTAATTTGTCAAAAGGATTCATCAGAGCCTTTGGTACAGCCAACAGTTCAAGGCTACACTTCACTTGTAGATAATCTTCAAGAATATGCTGAGTTCGAATCTTTGCCTCCTCATCTGACCTTGGAAAACTTGCTTCATAAACTAATCGAAAACCAGGGTAAATACCACAAAGTGTGGCGATCAAGGTTTAACAGTGAAAAAATTAACCGACTTTCTCGGAAGAAAAAACCACGAGTTCATGATTCTCCATTACCAACGCATACAAACGAGAACCCAAAATTATGTGATAGTCCCACAAATGTTAGCTGTATTAAAGAGGTGCTTACACGATCGCACTCGTCAAAACCCGATATTAATCTTACGTGTATTTTCTGCGAAAAAGAGACTGGATGTGAAAAATTAGTTTCAGCAGCCACACTAGACATAGGCCCCAATATATACGAGGATGCTTTGCTGCTAGAAGATGAAAAAATCATTACGAAGTTAACCAATAACAGTGATCTTGTCGCTTTAAAGGCGAAATACCACAAATGTTGCTATGTGAACTTTCTAAACAAAGTACGAAGTGTTAACAGGGCTCGAAGTCAAGATCCCGATGAAACATGTTCAAAGGTCGCATATGGATACATTCTCAGTGAGCTTGTTACGTTCATGCAAGATAGCTACATGTACAACGAAACAGCACCGGTCTTTCGTCTATCAAACCTTGTGAGCCTTGTAGAGCAACGGTTACAAGAGTTAGGATATGTAAATATAGATGTTAATAGGACGAGTTTGAAGGAGCGATTGCTGGCTTTCATTCCTGGTTTGAGAGAAGACAAAGTAGGTAGGGATATTGTACTTTCTTTCGAAGGAGATGTCAAGAACGCCATTCGGATTGCTTGCGAGAAATACTCTGTTAGTGATGGGATGTGTCTTGCAAGGGCAGCAAAAATACTTCGCAAGGATATGTTTATAGAATATCCTGTGTTGATGGATCTTTCGTTGGACAGTTTACTTCTGAAAAATGTGTTTCGTCAAAGTCGATTATGTTTTTCCGGATGCTTTTAGAGGGTGCCACTACAGGCGAAGTACCAGACACTGGTGAAATATATGACTATAGCGCAACTAGTAAGATTCAACTGCATCAAAAGAGAAAGAAAGGGCCTTACCACTACGTCAATTCGTCACCAACCACAGAGAGAAACTCCTTTACCTCTCTACATTGGCCTCATACTGCATAGTGAAATAGGTGGCGCCGATATCATTGACAAGTTTTTCCACCTGGGATTGAGTGTTTCCTATAGTAGAATAAAATACTTGATGAACTCAGTTACCAGCTCAATTTGCGATAATTTTGAAAAACAGGGGTTTGTGTGTCCCCCCAGTGTGGCAAGTAATGTATTCACATGTGCAGCAATAGACAATGTCGACCATGGCACTTCATCGAACACTTCAGTCAGTGCTTTTCATGGTACCTCAATTTCTTTGATTCAGTATGTACCTGAGGACATGGAAATTCCAGAGTCCACAAAACTAGACTTGAAAACCCCATGTAAAACAACATCTCAGCCAGAAAACTACACGATATTGCCTCCAACTCCGAAACTCAGAAGCGAAGTTCCAATGAGTAAAGTGAACATCAAGCTGCAGAATGTAGGAGCTGAAGTTTCGTCTGAACTTACTGAGTGGTTGAAGGATGGGAAAAGATTTGCGGGATGTGAAGATAATACACCGTGGGCTCGTTACTTTTCCAAAAAAGAACAGATTAATCCAACAAGTAATAAATGTAGGACAATCTTGCTCCCAGTCATCAATGAGGACATCAACTCGCCATCGGTTGTAAGACATGCTACAAATATTGTATCTGAAATTGTTCGCAGGATTAATCCCAACCAAACCCCCGTCATAACAGCTGACCAACCCGTCTATGCCTTGCTGAAATCACTTCAGTGGGCCATGTCAAATGAGTATGGAGAAGACAAAATAATGGTCACGTTAGGTGGTCTCCATATAGAAATGGCTGTTGCATCAGCAATAGGTACTTGGCTTGAAGGAAGTGGATGGACTGATAACCTTTTTGAAGCTCATGTAACAACATCGGGAAGAGCAGAAGGATTACTGAAAGTGTCACATGTAAAAATACGTCGATATATGCACGAAGTTACAATTACCACTATTCAAATATTGTTGGAGAGGGTGTATCAAAATCGAAAAGAAGATGTAGATGAATCACTTGAAGATTGGATTAAGCGAAGGTCTGAGGAGTCGGCTCAGTTTAAGTACTGGCATGTCACCAAGGTGTTAGAATGTTTGCTTTTAGATCTCGTGCGCAGTATTCGTCAGGGCAATTTGAGAGATTTTATGACCACATTGGAGAAAATTTGCCCATGGTTGTTTGCTCTCGATCATACCAACTACGCCTGATGGCTGCCAGAATTTTTATACAACTTGAAGCAACTACCGGAGATGCATCCAACTGTTTACAGCGAATTTCAAAAGGGAAATATGTCTGGCTCCAAAACTAACAGGAAATTCTCGAGAATGGCACATGATCAGTTATATGAGCAAAACAACAAGCTAGTGAAAAACACTTCGAACAATTTATCACGTCTTAGTCAGGAAAAGGGATTGGTACAGTGGATGGTTTCAGGGCCAGAAGTTGCACGAATGATTGGAGAGTTCGAAGAAAATCAGAACCTGAAGTCGCATGTCACTTCTGAAGCACATCATTAGGACACTGCAAGTTTTTGTGATAGATTTCAGACCCATGTTTCCAATCTTGTCAAAATATTTGAAGAACATGGCAATCCCTTCGAAGACAACGAGTTGACAACAGTTAACAGCAGTAGGATTGTCTTCTCGGAAGAACATGCGAAGTCTGTCATGTCAGCTTATGAGACAGGAAAAAGTCAGTTTGATGAATTTGTCGAAGACCGCTTGATTCTAAGAAAGCTATCAATTCATAATGTCATCAAAAGAAACAACTTACCTCTGATGAGTCAAAAGAAAGTGTCTGTGAAGTGCAAGGACAAGCAAAAGATTGTTGACCTGAGAAAAGATAGTACTCTTTTTGCCAAGCTGTATGTTGCTAGTCAAGCAAGACAAATGAATGTTACACAGTTTTTTTGCATATGAAAACAGCAAATGTCCACCTTCCATATCAGTCCTTGGTAAACTTCGAAAACCCAGTAAAAAATCCGACATAGTCTCCTGTATCATCAACTCAAGTGGAGTTTCAGTGACAACTGCCCATGAACCAAATGTTTCTTCCCTTATAATAGATGGAGCTGCTTTGGTCCATATGCTTATCCCACAATCTAGTCGAACATCTCAAGAGTACTGCGATCAGATTGTTGGACCATACATTTTGATGAGACTAAAAACTGTGGACATAGTCGATTTAGTTTTTGACCGCTATCTAGAAGTAAGCCTGTAAAATGACACAAGACAGTTAAGAGGATCTGGTCCAAGAGTAAATGTGAAATCCAATGTTGTCATACCTAAATCCTTCAGTAAGTTCCTTGCTCACAGCAAAAACAAAGAAAATCTCTTCAGTTTTTTAGCAGAAAACCTCGTAAAGATGGATCTGCCCACTGGGAAATAAGTCATTTGCACCTACAGAGACACGGTAATTGGTTCACACATGGACACTTTTGAAACTATTTCTCCCACATCCCACGAAGAAGCCGATGCTCGTCTATTCCTTCATGTACGCCATGCTATTGAATACTCGAGACATTCAAAAGTCACAGTGAAAACTGTTGACAGTGATGTAGTGATTACCATGTATGCTTTCTCAAGACTACCGAATCTGGAAGAATTGTGGTTGGAGTATGGAAGTGGAAAGTGTCTTCAATATTTTCCCAATCATGAGTTGCACATTAAAGTTCCACAAGGCGTTCCAGATATGTTGCCTTTCTTCCATGCATTTACAGGAGCTGACACAGTTTCCAGTTTTGCAGGTATTGGAAAAACTGCATCGTGGAAAATATGGATGACATTTCGAGACATAGATAAAGCTTTTTTGGATTATTCCAAAGTTCCAAAAAACATTTCTAACGATGTCGAGTCTTTCTTACTCATTCGACGATTTGTTGTCCTTATGTACCATTCATCAAGCTCCGTGGAAACTGTAAATGAAGCCAGGAGAATTCTCTTTACACAGCATAGCAGACCCATTGAAAACATTCCACCAACCAGCAATGTTCTGCTGTATCACTTAAAGAGGGCTATTCTGCAGTGTTATTTGTGGATTAACTGCCTTCAACAGAATTTTCCGCACCAGGATCCATGTCAGTGGGGACGGAAGAGAGTGGGAGATGAATACGAGCCACTCTGGTCGTCAAACCCCGAAATTACCACGGAGAAGCTACAAGAACTGATAGCATGCAAATGCAAAAATATATGTACACATTGTCGATGTATAAAATTAGGCCTCAGTTGTACTTTACTTTGCAGCTGTGAGGGTCAATGCTGAACATAAAAAACATTTTAGGTGGCCAATTTAAGTTTTAAGTTGTATGAAATTGTATGGTTGTTTTAGTTTCGTGTTTCAATAGTTTGTTAAGACCAGCTCACTGCCATGTTGTAACACTATTTAACTTTTCCTTAAAGATACATAATCATACCTTAATATTTTATTAACATGTAATTTATAATGCAATTAGAAAGGGAAGAACAACTTAAGCAAAAAATTAAAAGAAAATTCTTCAAGTGGAACCTACAGCTTATAAGATCTGGCAGAGTGTTGTGTTTTGTGTTGCACTGTGATAAAGCTTATCCTAATGTCTTAGAATAAAACGATCACTACCTTTTTTGTAGCTATTTTTAAGAGCTTTCCAATGATATACTTAACAACTCAATATGATGATAAATGGTGAAGATATTACCATTTCAACGAACCCCTGGCCATCGTCATAGTCGCCATTTTGATGACGTCATCACAGGACAGTCATGACCTCTGATCAAGTGTCTCCCGGCGGTTTTTTTGTTCCTTAGTACGTATACAGGTGCTGTATAAAATTTCATACTGGTATCCAGAAGTGAAATGTTTTTACGCTAACTCCACCGACTAAAGGGAGTAAGTAGATCGACACCCAACATCCTCACCTTCCAAATTTTTTTCGCACATTGAAATATTATTTTCCCCTTATGTTTCACCAGAATTTTCACAGTCTGAAACATTGTAAAGGTGTACAAACTGCAAATTGTCTTTATTTTCCGCATGATAAATGTTAAAATGTAGGAATTCTTCAGCAAGCTCTGACTTGCTTATGTTTGGTTTGTATACAGTTGCGAAATCTTCACAAAACATTTTCAGTTTGTCTTCTTGAATACCAATCAAATCCTCCAGGTAAGTGTCAACTCAAAGTTTATCTCTCCCTTTAAAAGTAGTATCTGAGTTTCTGCTGTTGTCGAAAAAGTAATTACAGTGCTGCGTCTATTAGTTCAGTCTTCTGTATTCTTGCTATTAATATTTTCATTTTATGCCAAAGCGTAACTTTCGTAGCTATCTAATCTGCCTCTTTTCGGCTAAACATATGCTTTTAAAAATTCGAGAACTTTAACATTTACTGTCAGAGTAAGAGTATGTTTTTGCAGGACTTTCTTGACCTTGTTGATTCTTCCCAATAAATCATTCCGAAAGTGAGTGAGGAACGCTGTCTGAAATCTTTCCAGGCATTTATTCAAACCCGCAGCATTTAATTTTGTATTAGCAGACTGTTCGGTGTCATTTCTAATCGCATCCAATACTGACTAAAACCACTTGATATCTTTCACTCATTGCTCATTTCCCCCAGTTGACCATCTAGTGTTGAAGTGGTTTCAACTTTTTACTCGAATCAGTTATTATGGATAGCAAAACTGCTAGTTGATGCTGAAAAGAAGTTGTACAAGGATTGAATGAAGTCAAATAATTTTGTAGCCCTTTTAATTGGCGTCGTGTAAATCCAACTATACCAAAAATTTCTCATGCTAATTCCAGAGACAGAAATCGCTTACCGTTACCATACATGCATTTTACAATACGGCAATTTTTTTAGTAACAACATAGAAAATAATTTTTGCTTACTTTCATAGCACAGACTCTAGTCAGTAGGTAGATTTCTTGATAGTAGGTAATACATACATTGCTTCAAGTGCTGCCAACAGAATACGCACAGTGCACCTGCACCATCATTTGACAGCTAACTTCTTGACTCGATTCCTATCGATTGGTTTGCTAGTTTGTAATATATGAATAATTAAAAATGAGAATATGTCCGTAAGACGTAATAATGTATAATTGAACAGTTTTTCTACTCTGTCACACACAACAATATATTTCTAGGTTTTCTCTGGTGTTTATGTGAGACCCCCTGTCAGGCGAGGCCCCCGGCGGCCGCCGGGTGCGCCTATGCGTTAATCCGGGACTGTATGCGAGCTTTGAGCTCTTTGAAACATTCTTAATAAATAAATAAAAAAACTACAGCATCCATCATAACCAAGAATTTTACAACAGTAAGCTGCAGTATTGTAATTTCTTCATATCTTTGTTTTAATTTCATTTTCATTCAGCAAGTGTTCAGTAAGGCATATTAAGTGTGGCAAATCTATTTGGTTCAGAGCTATTTCAAATTGAATTTTTTTTAATTTTCTGACTGACTGTACGTTTGAGTGCATGAAATTAAGTTCAGAAAGCGTACTTATAATTTATGTTGTATGGGAAGGATCAGATCTAAAAAGAAATTGCATTCTTAATTCTGGAGGAAGGTGTGAGTGTGCTTGGGGTCTTCCTGTTTTCCAGTATTGAGGTGCTAGGTTGTGTGTTCTGCTTTCCCGGTGTTTCACCATCTCTTATGGGTAGTGTGTTTGCATAACACTCACCTGCTGCCTTCCTGGGACAAATTGCGCTTCTGTTTACAAGGGTGTTTGCTAACGTGCAGCAAACAGGCTGAGGGTATTTGCATGTTTCTAGCAACCGAGGCAGGATGGTTAAATGCCCTTTGCCACGATGGAATTTTCCTTGGAATATTCCATGGAATCTCGCAGGGCCACCCGCGTGGATGCTGCAATATGAAAATATTAGCAAGTCATGGTCGTAGAAAAAAAACAGGTCTGGACCACGGTGGCCATGGTCTGGACACTCGCCTATCAACCAATGTATTTTGCTATGGGAGATGTAAAGCAATGCTAGGAGCAGCACCGTCGCGCCTTGCAGACGGCCGGAATGGTGAATTTTCCGCATACATCTCAATGTAGACGCGAGTTTATTTTAGTTTTTAAGGGCTCGTGTGGATTTAATACAAGGTGAAGTTCACGGATATAAACCTAACATTGATCACGACGATGTATTTAATAGAAAATATATTATAAATTATTTATATGAAATTTTTTCCATTGAAGTGTGTTTAGGAGCGATGCGAAATAAAGCTGTGTTGAGCATGTGTATCATTAAATTATTTCGTTATGCCGAGAATAAAGTTTATAAGAAAAATGAAAATATAATCTTTTCGGCAAACTACAAAATTGATTTAAATTTGTGCGCCCGAAAACTGTCCGTTCAGATTGCTTATAGGTTACATAATGCTTGAAGGTTAGTTCATGCTGTTGTTACTACATGTGTTAATACTATCATTATTGCAAGTAGACTAATATTTTATATAAAAAACGGATAGTATGAGCTAGTAATTTTCATGTTACTAGATATTTACGATACATTCTGCAAACTTAGCTTCGGGAATTCTTTGTAACTTTATTTGTAAGGAAAAATATATTTTTCAAAAATAATCATAAAAACAGAAAACAATTTTAAACAAAACTCGCATGCTTAGTATATATTTTAACACTTACAACTACATAGACATATCTACGACTATATAATTTTACGTGTTGGTGGTGAGTGCAAAAGGGGTGGGGGCATATTATGCCCTGGAGGGTGCCGGCTGCAACTGGTGATGGCCGTAGGTCTACCGCCCGTGTGGCGAGTCCCCTCTATATCCTCCACGTCGTGATGTATGCTATTGTGAGGCTGAAAAGCGGCCGGTTGGTAGGACTAGCTCCAGAAGGACCATGAAGAGGCTGTGGCCAAGTAACTTACCCGCATGAATAGATTTCACCACTGATTTATTGCGTTATCATTGGCATACTGTATATTGCACGTACGTGCATTAAGTGGTTCCCACGTCTATAGCGAGTGGGTGGCTAACTCGGTAAACGTGAACACTGGTTACGCGATGGTGAAGTTACTTTGAAAATATAAACTGCTTGGCGCAACTGCTTGCAGGGATGGAGGTGGCTCTACTCTTGGACGATTAAATTAGTGTTACGTTAATAAAGTTTCTGAAAAACTAGATCAAATCACTATTGTAGCTACATGATATGACAAGATACGGTGATGGTCCAGGAGCCGCAAACACGTCGCCTACCTCCTACACGCGCCCCAGACATATCTGCCGAGCAATGGTGCCCGCTCAATCTAGTAGCTGAGAGCGCCTGCCAAAACTATTCACGTGGCCATTTTAAGCATGTTGTGTTGAAGCTGTGTACATACAAAGACACTAAAATTTACATGGGACACATATGAGCCCTTGGAAATGTTAAGATAATTGGGTTTGCTGAAATGGCATAAATAAACTTACATAGGGAAATTAATTTCATTGTGCCTTATGCTCCGGTTGGGTTGTTAAGCTGTCTCTCTAAGTCCGAGCTGGCACTGTTTTTATTCTAACACACATAGAACACTTGGATGTAACACATTAATCACTATTCTAATTTTAAGTATAAAAATTTGAAGACTCGTTGCGCGGGCTTTGTGGTTGTCAGGTTGTCGGTCTCGGCCGCTCCCAGCGGTCTCACGTCGTTGAACAATTATGAAGTATGCAGGGTGTCTTCCAAATGTTGCGGACCGTTGTCGTGCAAACTGCCCATATCGCAGGTGTGTGTTGACAAACGGTCGCGATGCACACGTGGGTTGTTGAGCACATGTCTAATGACCCTACTGGTAAGACCGTTCGTAAACACTGTCTCAAGCACAATAAGTTGATGCAGGTGTAATGCGCAAAACTCGCAGAAAATAGCGAGTAAGGTGTGATTCTGTAGTAGTCGCTATTCTGTGCAATCTGTGCCCTATGGGTCGCTTCTTCGGTTGAGATGGCTTGTGAACTAGGATTATGCGCGCGCAACAGCTGCAGGCCGGTGCGGTGTGGCGTGCACACTTGGAGCGACAAGGCGGCGTCGTGCTGTTATCCCCGCCATCGTCCTCGCTGTCTGTCGTTTGCTTGGCTGCTGATGGCTCACGCGGTCGCTGTCGTGAAATCACTCCGAGTTGTTGAACTCTCGGCGGTGTCGATTCCGTATATCCTTTTCCCTTTGCTCTACGTATCCTGTGCTCGCCTCGTAATCCATTGTGGTATCAGTGGGCCTGGTGCCTGCTCTTGCTGTACCTGATAAAAATTTTGGTCACTTACGTCGCTAGGCGGTGCAGTGTTGCCTTGCTCTCTGTCGCGAGCCTTTTCAATACTAGTGACAAGTGGTGTATGTGCTCTTCCTATGTCTGTGATCAGACTACTACGTCGTCGAGATACACAACTACGCACTCTCCAATTAGCCTGTCTAGGACACGGACCATCATTGCCTGGAAGGTTGACATACCAAATTTCAACCCGAAGGGCATTGTACAGAATTGGTGCTGTGACCTGTCTGGGGTGGTGAATGTCGTCTTGTGTCGGTGTTATGGTTTTACTGGCACTTGCCAATAACCGCTGCGCAAGTCCAAAGATGTCATAATTTTTGCATTACGCAACATGTTGAGAGCAGTTTTTGACATTTATGTATGATGGCGCTGCGGGTTTCGTGACTAATTTTAGTGGCCTCAGATCCACACAAAATCTCCAAGTGCCATATTTTTCAGGACTAAAGTTATGGCAGAATTGTATCGGCTGTCGGAGGGTTCAACTACGCCATCGGCGAGCATTTCCGTTATCTATTGTTTAATTATTTTTGCCTGTGTTTGCAGATATTCCCATGGAGGTGTGAACAGTGGTCTGTCGTGTTCCGTTTCTATGGCGTGTTCCGTGATGTTGGTGCACTTAAGTGGGTCGGCGCTCGCAAAAACGTCTTTGCGCTCCTGCAAGAGTTTCTGCATTGTTGCGCGATATTGAGGTGGTACGTTGTGGTCTATATCATCTAAGTTTACGGTTGTTGTTGCTGCTTTTTTTGTGCGGGGTTCAAGGTTATACACAGTTTTGCGTTTCTTTTGCGCGAAATTAATTCGCCTCTCAGCAGTTTCCGCGGTGGTGTTTTGTTCAGTTAACAGTATTAATCCCAAGATATCAACTTCCCTTAACACGCTTACTACATACGCCACTGTTTGTGTCTCAGTGTCTTATATTTTGGCTGTGATGTTGGCCTGTCCCATTACTTCACCACTGGAGACAGTTGTGGCAAGTTGTACTGTTTGTTTACACTGGTTCAGAGTCCGGGTGTCTACAAGATGTAGGCGGACAAAGTTGTGTGTAGCAGCAGTGTCAACAAGAGCGTAGCAAATTTTACTATTGATAGAAATTAGAATGTGGATTAACTCACAGTTCTGGGTGCTGTTGATGCTGAGTTGGTGGAGTAGTACCTGCTGCGGTATCCAGTTTGTGTCGGTTATTGTGGTGGTTGGGAGGAGGGCGTCGTCCAGCTGTCCTACCCCTGCTCCCCGTTTCCCGCTGGCAGTGGCCTTGCTCTACCTCCCACTGGGCACTCCGATGCATTGGGACACTCACTTTGCCAACGGTACATCTGTTGCCTGGGGCAATACCTGCAGGGATACGGTGATTTCTGTCATTTGTCCCACTGTCTTCTCTCGTCATGTTGCACTTTCTTGACGTAGCTAATTTTCTCTGGCGGTGCCATGGTTTTGTGTGCGTGAATCGGCCGTGTTCAGTCTCCCTTGTCACTATCGCCCCCTGCTGCACAGCTGCTGCTGTGAGGACGTGGCTTGGTGTAGCTCGGGCTGGCCTGTGCCGAGTCGTTGTATGAGAGACTGTCTATGACCATTATAGATCACATGAAGTCCTCGTAACTACTGTGTATTAAGGGTGCAAATCCATTGAGTAATTCTGGCAACAATGTAGAGGCTACAACCTCGAGCACTTCTGTTTTTGACATACCGCGATGGTACTATTTGATCAAGTTAAATTTTCGCATAGCAAACACGTGAGTGACTCGCCTCGCTGCTGTGTTTGAAGCACTGCGCGGCTACATGCTTGTAAAGACAGAAACGTGCTGGCGAATTGCAGCTGAAACGCAGCAAGAAACTCGTCCCATTTCATACCATAATGCATCACTGACTTGAACCAGTGTCTTGCATCGCTGGACAGTTGGTTTCCTACACAACTAGGCCACTCGTCTTCGCACACGCCATACCAGTGCATTCTGGTTGCGCAGTCTTATATGAATGATTATGGGTCTTCTGTTGTTGCTCCTGAAAAGTTCGATAATGATTAGAACCTGTTTGGGGTTTTTGGTGTTTGAGCTTCCGGTCCTGTGCACATGTGTCTCGCATATGATATGCTGGTTGGCGACGTGGGTGGTAACAATAAGGGTGTCCCCGGGTGCAGTTCGGCTTGCGTGTTCTGTCCTATTATTTGTGCATGGATGTGGCTTCGTCGTGTGCACTCGTGGCATTTAAATCCGGTGTCTGTCGGTGTTGGCCACTCGTTCCATGTTACGCACCGCTGATGTGCTTGGTATCCACACATCTCACGCTTCGATACATCAGCCCCTGTGCCGTAACACACTGACTGTTGACAGCATGTGTGTTGCAGCTCGTTCCCTCTCAATAAGTCGTGGATGTCCTGTTTGTTCTCTGGTTCATATCTCGCGCAAGTAAAATGTCCATTCTGCATGCTTCCCACTTCACGTGGTGTTACGCACTGTGCATGATATTGGCTCCTGCATGTCCTGCAGTTGAGTGCTGGCAGTCCGTTCCCGTCACACCATAGGAAGTTACCGCACTGTTGTCGCACTGTCATTGATGCTTGCACTTGTGACAGATTTTACCTGCGTTGCACTGACATGGTGTGGTTAGCAGTGGGTTGCGGAATCCAGTGCTATCTTGTGGCAACATACAGTCCCAGCAAAGTTCTGAGTTTAGCCCGAGTAATGTTTGTGCGACAGATGTCTTGCGTGCGCGGTTTGCACGTTCAATTGTCTCCCGAAGGGGTACTTTCCCATCTGTGCTGTCAAATTGTCAAATTACACCAATGTTTGTATTGCCGACCGGCCTGACGCAGGCATGGCACAGTGTAGCTGCTAGTCCTCCCGAAGTTTGCATTTTTGGGCCATGCTAGCCTCGCGCCTAGGTGTCGAATTTTACACGTTCGCGGCAGACCCCCTGTTCGCCCGGCCGGTGGGGTGTTGTTTAACGGTTCGAGGAAGGATGGGGGAGGAGAGTGCTGTGCGTTCTGCCTCCCTCTGATGTCACACTTGTGGTTTGTGCATGGCCAGCCTGTCTCACCCAGCTGTCTCGCTTTTCGCGCGCGTTTGCATACACACTGTCTCTTTTCTGTACTGTACTTACACTGTTTTCACTGTCCCGTCACTGACTTGTATGCTGTGAAAGGTTTGTTTAGAATTTCACTCGACAGTCCAAACACATTCACATACTGGGGGGTCTATTCATTAACTTTCTTTAGCTACGACCAGTAACTTTAAGTTACGGATTGCTTAATGCCACTTGCCTTAACTTGCGATTCACTAAGCACTTCTCGTAACAAATTCAGCTGACTTTAATTTTACGGGAATGTTACTTGGCAACACCGTAGGACGACCGTCATATTACTGCTCACTGCAACTCGGATCATTGATTGTTAATCCAGAAATTGCCTTCATGTGACAGTGAATTACCTAGCGCCAAAACAGTTATTTTGAAATGTTTCTGTGCTCCGAGTTGTTAAACAGAACATACTACTCGATTTCAGCGAATTTAATTAAATTTTACATTGAAACTCTAAAATTTGTCTATTTTGAGTTGTGGAATATATAAATATGGAAATTTTTGTTGGAATATGTACAATGTTACGTAGTAAAAACGTATTTTTGCTGCATAGAGCATAGTAGTTTTAAAAAAGTTTATTCATGCATGCTGTTTGCGCAATAACACAATATTATATCTTCTCGTTTTGACATTTTGTCTTATAATACTAAAATACCTAGACTTTCTGCATATTAAAAAGCATTTTTACATTTGAAATAACATATTTTGTATTGTACTATGATGAGAATGTGGTACGTGCGATAACAAGAAAGAACAGTATCAAGTTGCAATATAAATTGTGTGCAAGAAAGAATTAAGTTCCTCTTGCATATTTTTGTTTCATTGAAATGTGAAAGTATATTTGCAATTTTTTTTGCAAGAATTGTACATATTCTACCGCCATTGTATTTTGTATATTTTACTATTGAAAATTGACAGCAGCAGTTTCTACATCGTACTGAAAATAAAAATCTCTTGACAACATTACCCTGAATGTTCTCCCATGACTCTACTTGCAGAACAAAAAATAAACTACACTTTTTGACTTTACTGTCAAACTACTTGGAATAATTCTATATAAGTAAATTTTAATGAAATGTATTCATTTGTTTATTCAGCACCTACCTGGAGCTGTTTTAAATATATTCAAGGTTCTGAAGCAAAGGAATGACACCCTTGCCTGGTCTGACATTGCGCATACATGTAAGGTTTTGACTGTGAAATGTTTGTCACGTTACTAGAACAGTAGGACTTCAGGTGCTGACCCTGCCATTGTTAAAAACAATCTGCTACAGAGTTTATTTTAGAATACTTGGTTAATGTCTTGTAAATTTTAGTACTAGATTATGAGATAACTTTGTGGAAAAATTATTTATTGCTGTGTTGGACAGCTTGAAATTTGTGTATTTAATGTTTGTGTTCCTTAAAAGTAACCAACAACCCTCCACTGAAATGTGTTTTGAATAAACAATGCACTGGGAACACACACAATAGCTAAGCAAAATAATCTGTATTTCTAACCTGCTGCAAAAATGTTCCGACACCCATCAATTAGTATTGACAGAAGCATGCTCATTGTTAACATATGAGTGTGTGCATATGTCTACATTTGGCACAAGTCTTTAAAACTACCTAATGCATGTGTAGTGACAATGGTATTAGAGTTTGTCATAAACACAAATTACTAACTCGTAATAACAATATGTAGGTAGTGCTTAACATATGGACAATGTGGTCATCTGAGACAAGTTCAGATGAAAGGAAATGGGGCAGGAATTTGCAGAGTTCTATCCCAGTGCATATCTCAAGTGTTGTAGAAAAACCAATGGCCTTACTGGGAATCAAAACCAGATACCTTCTGAATATATGTTAACTGTTTTACAGCTGCACTAATTTGCTTTGTCACATGTTAACTGTGTAATACGACAAATAAATTATGATGGTTTTACAGGAAACTGTTTTGTTTAAACAGTTTTTTTCTCTGATATTTTACAATTTAGAATGCCGAAACATCCTAGGCTTTTCTATGCATCCTTTTTCGGTACAGAAGATATAACAATGTATAAATACTGTGAAAAGAGAGTTGGTAATTTAAAAAAATTTGAATGTTACATTTATTTAAAAAATGTTCTTTTCTGATGTATTTTGAAATTGGCTGAACATTACCGCTACATGATTGCATATGAAGAAAGGGTTCCATTTAAGTTGTTGGCATAGGAAACTTGAAACTAATCTTGTTTGTTGTACAAATATGGTATTTTGTGAGTTGTAGCATAATATTACATTTTCTTACACAAAAAAAAAACATATTTGTATGAATGAGAATGCTTGTTTATAAAAGTTAATGTTTATGAGACTTTTGTTGTTAGCATGTCAACCAAATAGGATTTAGTTTATTTTGAGGTTCTACATGTCCTCGGATAGCTTCACATACTTGGTAGAGGTAAACTTGGGGAAAGGGTAATGGAATCAACCAGGGCCTGTATTGAGGAATCATCACCTGGGACCTGTTCCACAATTATTACAAGTCTTGTAAATTGTAAAGTTTACGTGTAAAGAGGAAATTTTGGTTTCACAAACATCACTTGTAATGCGTGACTTTACAAGAAAAGTTTAAGGGTTTACAAGTCTTGTAAATTGTAAAGTATACATGTAGATGAAAAATTTTGTTTCACAAAGAAAACTTGTAAAGTATAACTTTACAAGAAACATTACATACTTTACAAGCCGTTTTTCCATGAAATACAAGTGTTTTGTTTCACAATTAAGCTAACACATTATAAACTTGTAAAATTAACTTGTAAAATATTGATATTTTCTACAAGCAAAGTACTGTTGGTAAATGTTAGACATATATCATGTTTAGCAGCAGCTCCAGCGATTCCGATAAAGAAAACTATGAGGGTATGCCTCGCAGACGCAAGGTATTTTGAGTCAGATGTAATTATACATTTACATCACTGTATGAATATAACGAAAGGTTCAGAATGAGTTCTGAAGCAATTGAAAGTCTTTTGGAACATATTGGACATCAACTTCAACACCCAACAGGCAAAAGTGGTGCTTTAACCGCAAAACAGCAACTTTGTATTGCTTTGCATTGGTTTGGTAGTGGATGCCAGTTCCATGCTGTTGGTGACATGCATGGAGTTTCTAAAGCATCAGTGTTCGGTGTGTACATAGGGTTGTTGACACAGTCAATATGATTAAATTTCAGCAAATAGTAAATTGGCCAAGGAATCCAGTTACAGTAGCCCAAGATTTTTATGCTATTGCTGGTTTTCCCAATGTCAGTGAAATTGTAGATGGAACATTAATACGGATTGAAGCTCCGACAGAGAATGAAGCAGACTTCTTAGACAGACATGGGAATCATTTGATTAATTGCTTGTTCGTGTGTAGCCCAGATTATACATTTTACTATGTATGCGCAAATTGGCCAGGCAGTGTCCACAATGCTCGTGTCTTAAGTAATAGTACATTGGCTACAATAATGGACAATGGATGGCGACCATTTCCTCAAGCAATCATTTTGGGTGACAGTGCTTATCCATTGAAAAACTGGTTGATTCCCCCTCACCGCCAAAATCCAGTTGATGAGGAACATGCAGAATTCAATAGAAGGCATAAGGGCACGAGAAGAATAATTCAAAATGTCCTTGATATTATGAAAGAAAAGTTTCCTTGCTTGAAACAATATAATATAATAATTTTCACTCGCAAATGGGCTTCCGCCCGGTGGCAAGTCACCTGCTCCCTCTTAGTTCCCCAGCATTTCCAATGCTATTCTGAACCCACCAACACTCCCCTTCGTCACTACGTCCTCACCCAAAACATTCCAATCCCTTACAGTCCTCACAAGCATAGACTGTCTCCCCCTCTCGGTCCTCCTCCACACCCTCTGAAGTTTCAAGCCGTTGTCTCTCCTCCCTCTATACAGTCCCCTGGTCAACCTCTCACCCAGCCTGCTCCAACCTCCCTCCCCTCCATTATTCAACATCCTATACATCCTGACCAGTCTCTCTACCTTCCTCCTGCCCTTCAGAGGGCACCACCCCATATCCTTCATCATTAAGTATGGTCTGTAATTCTTTTCATCCTCTCCTACCTGCCCCTGCCTTCTCCACCTATTCATCACCCATCTTGCCGCCCTACGTTGAACCTTCTCCAGCTCGCCCACCTCCACTCCCACATACGGGTCCCATACTGCAGCTGTGTACTCCAGCATAGGCCTAATCATAGACTTATATACCTTCTCCTTTACCTCCCTACTCGCACCCTTCAAAACCCTTCCCATCATCCCCAAGGCCTTCCTCCCCTTAGAAACCACTCGCTGCACCTGTTTTGTCCACCCAAGGTCTCCCTGCAACATCACCCCTAAATATTTATACTCCTGGGCATCCCCTATATCCTGAGCACCCCATTTGTAAACTTTCTCCTCCCTATTCTT
>PNEQ01105183.1:0-18110 GCA_003012365.1 Medauroidea extradentata
GTGACACAGGAGTAATTGTGTGCATACTAATTGTGTTGTGAGAGTTCTAGTTGATTACTGTTTTGTGTATTTCGTAGCTTTGTGAGCTATTAAATCCAGTTCTTAATTTAACTCTTTTATTTGTAATTATAAGACCTCTATCCCAAAGAACTCATGGGAATTGCCCACATATAAAGTTTGTGCGCTCAAACTTGTAACAATACTTAAAAGCTAAAAATATACAGTATTTCTGTCTTTTCTGGGTTGGTATCATATTTGTTTACACATCTTCACAGTTATGATCTGTATAAGAACATATTGAGAAAAACTGATGATATACTTTTTTCGGTCCCACTTAAGCTTAAATAATTCTATTAAGTAATGCTTTATGTCCTTACTGGCTCTGAATTTCAAAATCAAATCATAAAAATTAGTTAGACGTAAGCAAGCGCAAACTCAAGGGTTCTAGAAAACTGTCTTCTTAACAAGTGTGTCTTGGAAAGTGTTCGCTGTACCAACAGGCTATACTTATCGTACACGTCAGAACTGGTTGGCAGATTTTTTCCTCGTCGCTGGCAGGCATATGGTGACTAGGTCCAAGCCGACACGTGCAAGAACTCCTGTGTTTCGCAGCTGGCGTATACGGCCCCGAGCTACACACAAGCCCGTCATTATCCGGTGAAGGAGCCGAACCTCACCAGTAGTGATTACTGCTTGAGGTATAACTTGCCGAGGAAAGCGATGTGAGTCATTTCCTTACCTCGTACACTCGCCCCAACTGTCTTGAGCCCGCCTGCCTGCGCCTTCGCAAGTTGGTCAAGGCGTCACAACCAAGATTCCGAGTCTGTTTCAGAAATGTACGTCGTCGAGCGGGCGACTGGAGTACTCAATCGTTAGATACATGCAAAATTCGCGTTATTTTCAGGCAGCTGACTAAACTCCAAGTGACTATAGGCTTGTTCGACGTCTCCCGCTGGCCGATATTGTCGTGACTTGCCGCGGAGAGTGCTTACACGGTAGAGAGGCCAATCTCTGCAAAGATGTAACACACGTAAATGACAACTCATAAAAGTTCGTGGCCAATTGAATCGCAGAATGTGCTCTGTTATGTATAGGAAAGCGAAGTTCAGTCTGCTACCAAATGATAACGCGAATTTTGCATGTCTCTATCAATCGTCAATAAATAGAGACCTGAAAAATTCGTGTTTTCTTTTAGTGGCAAGCTACAATTCAAGCAACTATAGGTTTGCGTTATGTTCACAATTGACCGTTGACTTACTCGACACTTCCTGGAAGTAGCTGAGCCAATAATAAAACTGTAACTGAACACAGGCCCATTTTACTGTCAGCTAGCAGCTAATAAACAACTGCTATCACATTCTGTACACATACATTCTTGGAGGCTAGCCTGGAGGTCAGTGAACACGCGAATTTTTCCGGACTCTTATCAATAAAATCTGAACTACTCATCAATATTTGATGAGATTATTTGCCGAGTATATATTTTACCAGCGGACGTTAATTTACATAGAGGCAGTATGATTTACTTTCGAATAAAAAATTTAAAAACCGTTTTGAGAAAAAATATGGGCCTAAAACCACAAACCTACAAAAATGGAAAACTGTCATTTTTATATTTTTTAATATTATAATATCTGGCCTCAATAATAACCAAATTTCAAAAATACTTGCGTTTTCATTTGAAAATATTTTTAACAACCGTAAACCTCTCGCGCAGAGATTTTCGGACGGTAAAGCTATTTTCAAATGGAAACGCGAATAATTTTTTTAAATTCTGTAATTTTAGAGGCCAGATATTATAATATTAAAAATTATAAAGGCACAGATTCCCATTTTTGTAGATTTTGTGGTTTCAAGCCCCTATTTTCCTAAGAACAGTTTATAATTTTTTACTCGAAAGTAAAGGATACTACCACAAAGTGCTATATAAGCAAACGTCCGCTGATAAAATATCTACTCGGCAAACAATCTCATCGAATTTTGATGAGTAGCTCAAATTTTATTGACGATTGACAGAGACCTGAAAAATTCCCGTTTTCTTTTAGCTCCAAGCTAGAATTCCAGTAACTGTAAGTTCGTGCCACTTTCGCAATTGTCCCGTGACTTATTTGACACTTCCTAGAAGTAGCTTAGCCAATAGTACAGAAGCAACTAAATGCAGGCCCATATCACTGCGTCATCCAGCAGCCAGTGAGCAGATAATGTCTGTTTGAATACACATATGTTCTTGGAAGCTAGCCTACATGTCAGTGAACCCGCGAATTTTTCAGGTCTCTAACGATTGAGTATTTCAGTAGTCAGCTCGACATCGTACCCTTCCGTAATCCTCTGTGGGACATTGAGTAGACACCCTAACATTTTATTACGTAAAATTAAAGATAATGGTGTATTTTACACGCCTATAACTATTAAAATATTCTACGCCAAGATTTTGTTACCTGAAGAGGAACGCAAAAAAAAATAATCCCTTTTTCTCCATCTTCGGCCGCTATAAAAAATCCTTCTGGAACCTACAGGATTTTCGAAGTCAATACAGAGCGTGAATTTTACTATAGTGACGTATTTATTTTTTTGGTCATCAAAACGCTTGCTTCGGAAATAAAGTACACAAATTCGTCAAAACTCGGCGACATGTTTTCTCACAAACTAGGCGAAGACGGTTTTCCGTATGTGCCTTATTATTTATGTTTTTTTTAACGACTTCTGAAAATGTGAATATTTAAAAAAATAATAATTTAGTATAACATTATTATTCAAGCACTTTTTAACCCCGGAGGACATGATAATGTCGGTAATATTTCACGTAAACACGAATTGAATATTGTGTTTATACGCGATAACCAACAAGTTGTTCAAACTTCGTTATAATTAATATAATATTCCTAATGTGTAGAGATGATGGTTTATCGCGGGAAAACTTGACTGTTTGCTGTATTTCAACGTACATTTAGCTTGCTCGTACGTGGAGCTGTTACCCTATTCGACTGAGCCAATGGGATTCTCGGTATTGTAATATTTGGTGCCTGTTACTGGTCTTCAGACATCTACGTTGTGTCAACTACAGTGTTTTCAAGGCTATGTCGGTACAAACCATTTTTGCGATATACCATCATCTCTACCCATGGGTCACAACGAAAGACTGTTTATGTAACCTATGTGGGACATTTAGTCATATACGCGTTTTTAACAAATAATAAAATTAAGTTTGACAGCCGCATAAAAAATCATAACACTCCGCCTTTTGCATCGATAAATTTGCAGAATCTAAGACCTATCCCCACTAATAACGGCGACTGTAATCGAGCACAATCGATTGCATCGTGTACGTGCGTAGCTTTGTTATAGGTTTGTTACTACAAAAGAGTGTTTTGTGTGGTGCCACACGTTTATAAAGCGTGCTTCGTTATAATATGAGCTTGCCAGATTACTCGAACTTGTGGCAGGTCTACGCTGCCAGTTATCTATCCTGTTCTTCACAATACAATTCCATTGTTACTCTTCTCACTGGCCAGTCTTAGATAACATACGCAAGTACCGTTGACAGACTGGTCAAGTAGAGTTTAATAGACCTCGCCACAATGAATGATAAAAAAAAGTGCACTCCATTATCCATGGGCAGAGCCACGATTTTATGGCGATAAGATTTTTGCACTATTTGTTTCTGAATGCCTTATGTTCACAATTGCAGATCTGATTCCTGGTCAGTGATTGGACGTTTTAACTGTCCCTTGTCTTGAGGTTCTACTGGAAAATCACAGACGTATTGAGTCACAATAGTCGCATTGTTATTGGTGCAGTCAAATGAGGGATGTGTCTGAACAAAGACACGCTGCTAATGTGCACGCAATGCAATGAAACAAAATGTTGCACAATTCTTTTCGCGACAAAATCGTGGCTCTATGGGTTGGTACACATAGCGTGGTTCACGAGAAGCTATTTCTTGCATCATCTGAAGAAAAAACATATCACGCACAAGAGTCCTCTTTCCACTATTTTATTTTCAGAATGTTTCCAAACATTTGAAACATGACGAATAAAATTCAGAAGTGTAGCAGTGATTTTATCAGATCGTATTGTTTTTGCTCGAGCTTCAAGAGTCGCAGATAAACCCCACCAGAAAAGCTTCTCAGGAATTGTGCAGATTATTTACGCAATCATGTGTGAAATATGTCCGGTCAGTGAACTAGATGTAGCTTTACAATTCGCGATTTTTATTTAACTTGTGACCCACATATAAATGATATTTCTTGTGTGCTGCGGTAACCGCAAGAAATTTACCCTCTATACTTACGGAAAATTAACTTATTATAATTTTTCTCGGCTGTATCTATTCAGGAAGGCCACAAGGTCACGTTACCCTCAGAGGAGCAACAACATGGAAGGGGGATAAGGGGTAAGTGTATATTGCCTCCATCCTTTTTTTCTGGATCATAGATTAAGGGGCAAACATTAAACAATATACCAGTCTTTATACAATAATTTTACTTATTCTTTATTTAGTAATATAACCAATCATTAAAAGTAATTTTATGAAATGCAAACTCTATTATACAATTATGGTGACCATTGTATCAAGACCCTTTCGCACGATTAAATTTTTCTTCAGTTTTCTGTCAAATTTATTGAATTCAATTTATTGAATTCTGTGTGACTCCATGTTGATGTCATAACCGCGGCCATTTTGTCTTTCAATTTATTGAACGTCTTGAATTTTGTCAAATATTTTCATTTGGAACATGTTTGAAATTTTCTCGAATTGAAATGTTAAAATCAGAAAATAGATTTTCCTAGCATTACAAATTCAAATAATACAATATTTGGAGATAGTATGGGAACTAAACAATATTAATAATAAATACATGCATAACTTCTTTTAACTAATACGTACGAAAATAACGATAAGTTTTGTATTGGTTTAACCAAATATGTTTGTGTAATGCACGATTAGTAGATATTTGTAAATTAGCCACATTATTTATGTTATATTTTATTTGCCTACAAATCGTGCAATAACTTTTCAAGTGATCTCTTCAATGTTAATTGAATCAAAATTCCTGAATATTTGTGGTATTCAGTAAATTTAATTCAAGAAATTGATTTCTGTAAATAATTGATTGTCCGAAAGGATCTTTAAAGATAAAATTAAAACAGCAATGATTGTGTTTTCACCCCCGTCCCTCAACTAGATAATTCAAGTTGTGTGTGACTCTGGTTACCCATTACAATAACCTGTATGAAATGTACATAAGTTCTTTAGAGGAGTTTTCTTGAGATGTGAACCATTATTTGTCCAAAGGATCAGTATGTGAACCGTCATTCTACATGGCAAAGGATAATGCACCCAGGTTATGTGCGACATATTTCTAGAGCATTGCTGGTGTAATCTGTGTGGAAGCGTGTATCACAGCATCTTCCAGTTCGTCAGTGGTATTGTAACTGTTTTGTGAAAGTCAGCACGAACTTCTTCAATCATCTCCCTTATTTGATTTCTCTCATCCACCCACCAACTTGTAGTGACATGTTCTTCAATACTGTAATTGGACGTAGCAGCCGTCGTTTACTTCACACAATCTGAAACAAGTGAAAATGAAACTCAGATGAACAATAACAACGGCGTAACAGGACTTTATGGCCTGTCTGTAGCCTATGATAAGTTAGTTTATTAACATAGACTGAATCTAACCTATACGCTAAGGCCATGCTCTCTAGATTCTGTTTTTTTTTTTTTTTTTTAGCCATAATAATATTTTACGCCTAAACTAGAGCAAGTATAAAAAATATGTTTGGCAGTTTTGTTTAAAACCGTCTTCTCCAGGTTGGCTGATTTTTTTTCAAAGCAGTAAATACTACGGTTTTAACTAATTGTGTAATTAACAAAATTCTGGGTAACTGACTTTTTAGTCGAAAGCGTATAATTTTTTGCTTTGAAAACACAGTCGTCTACGAGCCCGCGTACCTAAGATAGGTAAAACGAATTCCGAAGTTTGCCGAAGTTCTCCTCCTCCAACGGACAGCTTACGCAAAAGAGAAATAATAATGTTAGAATTCAGTAACAACGTAATGAAATTATGCATCTATACTAACGCACGTCATCAACAAATACTTTTATTTAGTATGTTGAAAAGTTAAGTGTAGTAAAGAAAGCAATATTATGAACACGGCAATTCTAAAACGTCTCCATCATACATGATAATGTTCTAACGTTGGTATTCGGTAGAGGTGAATCGTTGGCATAGATAAGCCTACTTCGGGCGTCTTCGGTGAAAATACAGTTCACGTTGTTTAACGTGAGAGCTGGGACTCTCATATTACAGGCTCATTGGGCACCGTTTTTTTTTTGTACCACGCCGGTCGTCGTGTCATACAATAGGAGTATTTTCGCCGTTGAATTGGTAATAGGCTGAAGTGTTAGCAGTGAACATTTGTATTTACAAACAAGTCCGAAAATGAATATTTGTTGCCGAAATTGCCTGAGTTGGGTGGGAATTCCAAAATGTATTTTTAATTTTTTTTTTTCACATGCTATTCAGTAAATAGCGCGCTGCGACGTGAACTACTTTACATTTACGGGCTAAATTACAAATCCAGGTCTACCTGTGCGTTATACACAAACAGAAATTATCGAACAACAACCTTGCCCTGTAAACGTACCTTGTAACCTACCTCGCTATTCAGGTAGCCGAAAACTGTAAACAACAGCAAACTATTTGCAGTGTGTTTGCAAACACTACTGCTACCAGAGTTGTGAAAATGCTCTTGTCCTGAAACGTGCTACCTATTCAGTCGCCAAAATACGCTTACGTTCGATAGCAGAGTCATGTGAGAAAAATCTCGAGGTAAAGGAGAATTTGAGTAAAATCTGAGAATTTTTCGTTCGCATTGTAGAGTCAGGAAATTGAGATTTCTCCGTTGAGGCGAAGTGTTACCACAATAATTCGCAAGAACAATAATTTCTCTTCGTGCTTCGACTTACGAAATGAGCTAAAATGGATATGATTTTCCATTTATAATGAACAAAACTTTCATGACGGAGATTTTGTAATTTAGTGCTTCGCACACTGTAAAATTGAAAAAACGGAAATTAAAATGAAGAAATTATGTCGTTAAACAACACGACATCGCTTTCATGTAAAAGTGTGCACCAACTTGAGAAAATCTTAAGGAAAGTCTGAGGATACCTTAAGAATTCCTCAGTTTTTCCTTAGATTTCACTCACTTTTCGTCTCTGTAATGAACATTTCTCACAGGTCACTCAATATGACTGTGCAATCGGCTCTTATTGTCTGAGCTCTCAAACATTGACAATCGCCCATCAAGTGAAAACGTAAACACATGGATGAGTCTCGCGAAGAACTCGGACTCGGACCGTCGGATTGTTCAGAAGCTGACGCGTGACGTGAGTCATAAATTAGCCCCCGGGTTTCGTGCGAAGTTTCGTTGGAAAGAAGACCAGCTGTGCACGAGATGGGGGAAGGAAAAAATCCTCTGTCTCGGCTGAAATGATCGCGTGCTTCGGCGAATCGACCTACCGCAGAGTTCCCGGTAAACAACAGACCGTACCACTTCCCCGCTCTCAAAACTGTCGTCAGGATGAACACCATTATGTCACGTCACACGATGATGCTGGTTCCCAACCAACACTCTCAGCCCTTGCTAGACAATGATACGTTGTGTTGTTTCTGCTCCTAATATATCGGGGTTATGTACTTCTCATGTCTATATGATGACAATAATTAAATTTTCATAATATGAAGCCTACAGTAGTTTACACCAACGATAACATTGCTAATAACACATGTTTTCAACAAAGTTGTTAACTATGTAGCAAAATGCTTGAAAATTGTTGACATCATCAGCCAACATTTTATTATTAACTTTGTTTACATTTATAAAAAAATATATTAATAACATTCGTTTCCAACATTTGGTTGAAAACATTTGCTAGCAACAAAAGTTATAAATATTAGAAACATGTCAATAACTTTGTCACCAGCACTGTTGATTCTGATAACATAATTTCCCGACCCATTCTAGGGTGGTCTAGATCAAAGGATTTTGGTAACAAATTTTACTAGCAATGTTATCAGCAGTGTTGTAGGGAATGTTGTCATAAAAATTGCTATTAACTTCCTTTTCATCGTTCTTACAACTTTGTTAGTAACATTTTTTTTTTTCATAAATGTTAATAACACGTATGCTATCATCATTGCTATAAAATAGTGTACCGCAGCTTAGAATTTGTTGGTAAAATGTTTCTAACATTTTGTAATTAACATTGTTGCTATTATTTTTTCGGCGTAAACTGGGCTTAACAGTATCGGCAACTGTTAATTAGGTATTTTAACAATAATTAATATAGCAATAGTAACAATAATACGACTTCATTAATGGCGCAGTTAAGGCGATGTTGCCTTGTCTTACACTGAACCATAAGAATTTATCTCTACAATTTACAACTATTTTTGAATTTCAAACTTAAATCTAAGGCAATATCAAAAATTAAGAGCAAAAATGAACTAGTGATACTCCATGAGAAAACTGAAAATATCGTGATAGTTGGTATTGTGGTTATAGTGAATGTTCTTGACACCCAAATTTGTTTTCCCACTAAAACTTCAAATGCCAACATCTCAAAACCGTTAATTTTTTTGCTATGTCCCTATCGAACTAGAGACGCGAAATGTTCAAATTATTTTGTTTTTAAAATCAAGTAAAACCAAAGAAGTTACGAACAAAGCGTTATAGATATTTTTGCAGCGTGCACTGAATTTATTTATGTTTAAATTGTAACGAGGTCAGTTAACCTACAGTTGAACATGAATGCTGTTCTCGTTTGGATAGTACAATTTATTTGCAGTTGAAAAAAGTGCAGTACAAATAGAGTACCTTAAAGATGGATTCACAATTCCCCGATGAGGTTGACACAACAGCCCCGACACTACAGTTATTTAAGCAAGACAGCCACGACGATTCTGGTATAGCGTTCACAATACTCCGACATGTCGACATGCGGCTCGTCATGGTATGGCCGTCGTCAGTACCAAAAAGTAGAAGCCACCATATTATATTGAATGTACTATTTCAATCAGCTGTTTCATGAAAACACGAATAAAATGTAAAAAAAAAAATGTCGCGAAATAATAAAAGGCAACACAAACATAATGCATAATATTTTTCACTGAAATGAAAGTACTACTTTCAGAGAAAAAAACGGTAATTTATTATCTATTCGCAAACAACCTAGTTGGTTCGTTTTAAACAAGCAGTGAGTATCTGGCACGAAAATTAATTGAAGTCAAGGAACATCCGATGAAGTTAATGTTTTCGAAGTGGTATTGCAAGCAAAACATGTTTATATAAGAGAAATATACCTAGTATTGTCAGTTGCAAGTAAATTTCGTGTTGTAACGTTGCATTTCCGTTCCCTGCAAGACCCGACAAGGTGAAAATAAGGAGTAGAATCTACTTTCGCCGGGCTGTCGGGGCAGTAATTTTGTCGGACTGATGCTCCTTTTTTATTGGTTGCAGCTTGGATTTTGCTGTGTCGGGGCTGTTTCGTCGGGCTCGTCGGGGCATTGTGGATCTAGTTTAATGGTGTCCGACCTCCTCGTGGAGGAAATCTCAAGGAGGACCACGCAAGTCACCATTTTCAGCTCCTTACACCAACCCCAGCCGCCTTCTTCTGCTAACATTTCAGGTCGTTAATGTCGTTATTGCCTCGTTTTCCTCGTCTGTGAAGAAACTAGGTTTACATAACCTGTTCCTGACTCGGGACTTCATTGCTACCATTCCCAAACAATTATTCCGGAATCACAATGCCGCGACAGAAGCGACACGAAGGGCAAGATGCGACACTAAAAATTTTCGTCACTGCGAACACAAGTTTAGCTTTTGCGCGACAAATACTAAAAGAAATATAACATGTAGATAGTTCATTGACATTACAATATAACCTCTAATGAATTAGTCACGTATGTTTACAATTGTAATATAGGTATATTTTTAAAGAGAAAAAAAAATTATCATTTTGTAAGTTGCCACCAAATTGTGACAAAGGATTATGTTACTGAAATGTATGTTCTTTATAGTAGTAAGTTTTTTGTCAAATAAAACAGTAATTTACAATAGAAGTGTGAAAAAATGTAATAAATGAGAAGAATATAAATAACTATTGATTTATAACGCAATTTTTTTTCTGATATTTGTACCAGGTATTTCAACGGATAGTTACTATCTTACAAGTCGGTACCTTTGTAAAAATTTTTGTGGAAGTCTTGCGTTAATCTAATTATTGCCGGTCCCAGTAGTTTTTTCTTATATTTTTATATAATGCTCTTTAACATCTGTGGTTTAGTGGTCAGAAAATTTAGTATACAGGATGTTCAAATATTCAATGCCCAAAGTAATAGGGAAGATGAAGGAGACAAATACGAATATATTTCCTCAGATAACCATGTGTCGGAAAAAAATAGTTAAGGAGTAATGAGTATTCAGGGGTTTCGGCTGGGATTTAGAAGACACCAATGATAATTGTTTACAGTAAATGGTTATTTTACGAAATATATTTGAATTGTCTCCTTTATCGTCCATATTCCTCTGCGTATTAGGTTTTTGAACCTCCTGTACAATTATCTGCAGGTTTGTATATGATTATTCCTTTTGACAATTCCTAATTTCATTAACGTTGTAAAGGATAACGTTCAGGAAGTTTCGTGACTAATAGGTTAATCATCAAATAAATGTTATTTCATATATTATGTTCATAAATTCTAATTTTGGTTACTATATGTTGTAAAATGGGGATGTGCGTAAGAATTTCCTCGTACAATCAAATGTCTTTATCGAATTCGCTATGAAGTATTTTTTTTTTTCGTTTATTTGTAATATTTTTTTAAATTACACATTGGCATTCAGAAATGTTTACATAAAGCAACACTTACATGTTTGCTTATAAAAGTTATGATTTGCTGTAATAACCAACAAAAATCTCTCAAACGCAGTTTACTATAAACTCATCAATTTCACCAACATTTGGGCGCAAAATGAAATTACGATTTGATTGAAATCTATGTAATTTCCGTTCGGAATTCGCTTCACATCAGCCATTTTTGTCGAGCTGACGTCTCAGAAACTTGGGTGCTGACTGTCGTTCATCTTTCGTGTTTCGTGTCGCAGCGGTCGTGTCGCTTCTGTTGCGCTATTGTGATTTCCGGCATTAGGTCTCTGGCAAATTTGGCGGCTACAGTTGGTGTTGCCGCTGGTGGGAAATGTGACTGAGAGTGAGAGTTTTTTGGTCAGCGCTTAACATCGAGGTCTTTAGCTCTGGTGAGGAGTGACATGAGGTGAGTATGGAGCAGCGCCGGTATGAAAGGGAGGGGGAAACGGGAGATCCCCGAGAAAACCCGCCGACCAACGGCATCGTCCCGCACGATTCCCACGTGTGAAAATCCGGGAACCGACCCCGCCGGGAATCGAACCCGGATCGTCTTTGTGGGAGGCGAATGGTCTGACCTATCGACCAACGCTGGCGGGAAATGGTTGATGTGCTAAGCGTAGGTTCTTCGGTTTGACATTTTTGTGTGTAGCTGTTTTACTTTTTATTTGCGTATGAAAAGTTCAGTTAAGCGCTGACCAAAACATCTTCACCTCACCTCGTGGAGCATGTTGCCAGGAGTGTACCCAAACAATCGCTTGTCGTGGCTATGAACAATATGGCCGACTAATTAAAAAAAATTGGAAATATTAATTAGGAGGTGTGTAAACTGGTCTAAAATATAGAGTTTTCAACCTAAAACATCTATTAAAGAGCATAATACATTAATTTACCTTTAAAAATACCAGTCTGGTGTGTACTTTAGAGGTAAAGCAGTATGGCGACTGGCTAATTTGCTGACTACCTCTCCCCCCTCTTGGCTTCACTTTCTCCGCCCTCATTCCGACCTTATGCTACCCCCGTGGTGCGCATATTCTAGGAGGCAAAGATGTCTGAACATGTTACACTACCCACAAGAATCGATTTATCGATTATCGGAGACGTTCAGGAGTCTTGAGTGCTCGTGGGTGGCATGAGGTGAGTATGTAGAGCCGCCGGAGTGTAGGGCAGGGGAAATGGGAGGTTCCCGAGAAAACCCACTGACCAACGGCATAGCTAGAGACACTTGAATAACGCGGGAATAGTTGACTGCTAGGCTCCAACGTGATGTAGGCTATACAACACTGAATGTTTCCTATCAACATTGACTATCGTATATTTGTAGCATTTTTTTCACTCTACAACAGGCCCAGTTATAACTGCACAGCTTGGGCACACAGCGTGTGTGATTTGTCCCAAAACTGTTCACACGTGTCACGGTTAATATAATACAGTTTATTGGAGACTATTTTTAACATTTTCGCGATTTTGCAGTGTCTCTAGGCATAGCCCAGCGCGAGTTCCATATGAGAAAATCCCAATCGGGCCTGCCGGGAACCGAACCCGGATCGCCTTGGCAGGAGGTGGGTGAGCTAGTTACTGCGCTAACTGCGGCCCGGCATAGTTAACAGTGTATTTATGTTTTACGAAATGTAATGTAGGTGCTCAGTTAATGTGTTGCTGAGGTGGAATTTGTTTGTGCCGTTGACTTGCAGCAACTGGGATTATGAGCAGATATGGCGGTATACCGCAAAAATGTTTGTGCCAACATACCGTTGAAAACGCTGTAGTTTCTTTCAAAATGTATAATTAGTAGAGATATGCAAAATTCGCGTTATAATTTGGTAGCAGACTAAACTTCGCTTTCTATACATAACAGAGCACATTCTGCGATTCAATTGGCCACGAACTTTTATGAGTTGTCATTTACGTGTGTTACGTCTTTACAGAGTTTGGCCTCTCTACCGTGTAAGCATTCTCCGCGGCAAGTCACGACAATATCGGCCAGCGGGAGACGTCGAACGAGCCTATAGTCACTTGGAGTCTAAGTCAGCTGCCTGAAAATAACGCGAAGGTGATATATATGACAAAACGTAGCTGTTTGCAGACCAATAACTGGCGTCAAATACTACAGTAACGAGATTCTTATTGGCTCAGTCAAGCATGGCAACAGCGCCACTATCAAGAGAAAGCCAATAATCTTCTGGTAAGCTGCACGTGCTTTGAAATCCAGCAAATAGTCCAGTTTTCCCGCGATAAAAAATCGTCTTTAATTATGAGGAAGAGTCAGAGCGTACATTTCTAAGGTGAAATAATAATAAAAATAGTTCTGGTGATCGATATTTGTAGTTACACGCTGGTGTGAGGTTGTGGTTTATACGATTTATACCCTCGTATCCCGCTGAGGCGGTTAGATATATCGTGGTAATAACGTCAATTGTGTACATTAATATTCTAGATGACGGTTTATAGCGGGAAATCTTGACTGTTGCTGGATTTCAACACACGTTTAGCTTACTATAACATTACTGGCTTTCGTATGTATGTGGGGCTGTTATCCTATTTGACTAATCCAATAAGAATCCCACTATTGTAATATTTGATGTCATTGGTCTGCAGACAGCTACGCCCTTATGGATAAAGCTTATATCCGAAATTGGCCAGATCTGGAACATAATTGGACCAGATTTGAATTATTATGTTTGCCTATCCCTGATGCCAGATATGGCCAATTTCAGATCTAACCAGATCTGGCCCAGATACACTTTTTCCATTTGGGCGGTGTGTCAGTCGTATATCACCCAGTCATACATTTTGCAAGAAACTGCAGGGTTTTCAAGCTGTATGTTGTCACAAAATAATTTCGCGATATACCATCATCTCTAATTATTGTGTCGGCTCGACCGCCCAAGGATTCGTATTTTTCCTTGTTCGAGTTTCAACGGGCGGAAGAGGGGAAAGCTGGGCTGGGCTGCGTTTCCCCCTTGCAGGACTGCGCGGAGCTGTGACGTCACAGCCGGTCACGTGCGACAAGCGAGCAGGTGTGCGCTAGCTTACACGTGACCGCTGCCCCAGGGTACACGCGATTGCCCCCCCCCCCCCGCCCTGGGCAGCTACCCGTCACCGCCCACTACATATTTTCCCGTCCAGTCTCTTCCCCTCTGGTTCCATCACCTTACCTCTCTCCCATCTCTTCATGAATACAATACAACAAAAAAAAAATCTAATTTACTGCCAGGTCTGATGTGTAACCGTTAGCTTAGCAACGTTGCCTCTGAATGAAGGCCAGCCAGGTTTGTGTCCATTAAACCGGCTGTGGACTCTACTACAGTGTCTTCCTATTGGCTGTTAACTTTTCGTTGGTAAATTCTTGTCTGCGCATCCGTTCTGCGCAGCACTGCTTCCCCCTTCTTTTCCCCGACCCATGTGACAGTTAATTTATATCAGTTTACGTTAGTTTAGGTTAGTTTAAAACATTAGACAAAAATATGTTCTATTGCAAAGGTCTTCTTAGCCCAGATGGAAAAAAGTTACATCTGAAATTGGCCAGATCTGGGCCAGGTATGAATTAGTGTATCTTTCTCTAACCCTGAGGACAGATCTGGCCAATTTCAGATCTAGCCAGATCTGGATCACATTTGAGGTTAGAAAAACGACAATAAATAAAAAAAACCGGCACTACTCTACGACTCGCGCCTGGGCTGAACTATTAATTTTATTTACTAAGTTTATACACAGCAAGGATCAGCACTTGGCCGGTTTACAACTTGAAGTGTTTTAAACAATAATGTTGAGGAAAACTTAAAACTTAATTTATAGTAAATATAGCGATTAAATACAATAATGATGGTAAATACTTAAAGTTACATAAGCAAACTTGGTACATTTAATAATACATTTCACAAAAAAAAACTTATAGTAAATTTTACTATAGCAATGTGTTTACAATTTCAATTAGTTTTGATCAATTAACAGATTTTGTCCCGCCATCAAGGCAGCACAGCAGTTTCTTTTAAAGCTGCTTAGCGACTTAGTTTGCTTTAAAGGCTCTGGAAGTTCGCTCCAGTAGCGACTTGCTAAATAATTAAAAGATTTTTGGAAAACTGCTTTCGTATGTTTGGCTATGTGTGCATTATTTTTATTTCTAGTACTATATGTGTGTATAGTTGAGTCGGTAGTTAGTTTCGAGTGTAAGTAACTGGGTGAGTGATTCGGCAGTTCAAACTAGACAGTAGCATGGTAGTCGTATCTATTACTTTCATACTCTTTGGAGAGCACACAACCTAGGCAGGGTAGCCGGCTCTAGCACGCCAGACATGGTCTTACATAAGTGCCTCAACTCACGAGAAGACTCCTGCTTTCCAGTTGTACGTAAGTGTCTGATGATATGTCATTTACTCTCTTCGTAGTATTTTGTTAACGCGAGCTAAGTTCTACACAAAAAAAAAAAGATCAAAATGTTGCAATACATTACTCTAGATGAGGCGTACCTTACATGCTTCTTGTTGAGTGCAAACGTAACTGTAGAAATGAGTGACATTGTACTACAGCCTAGTGACCAGACTGTACAAACCTTGTATCATTATTATGAACTAAACCTCATTTATGGACGTACGTCACTGCGAACTAATTTTGTCGAGTCGCAAAAAAAAACACTAAAACAAGAACAAATAAAAAAATTAAAACCAGTAATTTACTAGGAGTTTCCACTGATAATATAAAATACGTTATCCAATTCCGGAAAAGAATACAGTTGTAGTAAAAAATTCACAAAAAACACAAAATAATTCCTAAAAGGAGTACAGTCGTATGAAGAAAGACGACACAAAAAAACTCACTGCAAGGCTAGTTTAAAAAGTCACACAGCATCAGAATATTTTCCTGTACATGATTTTTTCCGTAAAGAACTGCTTACAAAGGTATTTTATCAGTTTTACATCACTGGAAAGTAGTTTTGAATTTTAATGTGGCACCACTGGAAAAATTAACTGTTTCACCAACTAAGACCACGAAGTTGCACTCGTTAGACAGCCATTTTCATCGAGTTTGAAACTGAACGTGTTTTCAAGGAGACGAAACCAAACAGAATGAATGCAATGAACATTCTAACTTGACAAATTTTTGAACTAGCTTAATATCTAGCTTATTTCATTTAACTATTAACACATCAACACTAAGCATTCGTATGGTTGACCGGAATCGCACAAGGCGAATGTAGGACGGTTCCTTAACAAAGGCCATAGCTAGAGACACTGGAAAATCGCGAAAATGTTAAAAATAGTCACCGATAAACTGTATTATATTAACCGTGACACGTGTGAACAGTTTTTGGGACAAATCACACACGCTGTGTGTTCAAGCTGTACAGTTCTAACTGGGCCTGTTGTAGAGAGAAACAATGCTGCAAATAAACTATAGCCAATGTTGATATGAAACATTCAGTGTTATATACATCACGTTGGAGTCTAGCAAACTGTCAACTTATTTTTCGCGAAAAGAATTTTGCCCCAGTTTGTTTCAGTGCCTTACGTACACATCTGCAATTCTGCTTCATGGTTATTGGCAGCGTTCCTGTGTGAAGAGTCGTATCTCATTTGACTGAGCCAATTACAATAACGTTCCTGCAACACCACACGTCTGTGATTTGCCGGTAGAATGCCAAGGCTCGCGAGAGTTAAAATAGCCAATCACTGACTACGAAGCAGAACTGCAGATGTGCACGTAAGGCACGGAAAGATAGTGAGGCAAAGTTATTTTCGCGAAAGCAAGGGTCCCTAGCCATAGCCTATTCCACTCGCAGTTCCTGTCATTGCACCAAGTTGTGCCATAAACCTCGCTGTCGACGAGATGTAAATCCGAGTTACCTTACCTAATTAAACACTAGTTTCATTCTATTTATAACTGACTGTCCCGATATGCACTGCAAAATACGTTAAATATTTTGGGTACCACATGGTTTTGTAGCCCCTCCCCTTTATTCGAAAATAACCTACATTTTTTTTCGCAGAAACCTTCGCGGATGCACGCACAACTCTTTAAAGTTTCATCACAAACGGGTGAACGTTATACGAAGACATAGAAGAAGACCAAACAAACCTTCATTTTTTGGACATTGCAACAAACTTTGATTTTATTTACATGTGTAACAAATACATATACACTTTAAATACGAAGATTTACTGAACTTAACGGGCGAAAAAGTAGCACCAAAAAATCAGTCGCATTTGCTAAACAGCTTGTTCGCTCGAAACAGCGCAGCGCAGAAGAAAAGTCGTTAGAAAGAAATTATGAAACGTGTTCGGAGTGAATGAGGAGCAGCCAGGGTCGGAACAAGTTTGGTTTGAGTGTAACCTTCATGTTCCGAGTGAACGAGTTCTAGTTCTTTTGTTACCGTGGGTTGGTATGGCAAGGTAAGGTGTCGAGCGATTGACTAGAACACTCAACCGAGGATTAAATCTGAACTACTTGTCCTAATTCGTTGAGATTCCTTTGTCGAGTAAATATGTATTAGCGGACGTCTGTTTATAAACACTTGTGACGGTCCTATTTTATTGATACTTTTATATATATAAATTAATGTAGTTTAGGTTAATTATGATGATTGATTGTAATGAAGGGGCCTTTATTGTCATATGTAACATATTGCCATCCATTTTAACTTCAGTATTGATTGTGAGGGGTCTATGGGACCCTATGATAGGCCAGTATAAAACACTATAAAATATGACTATAACTAATATTATCACAGAGGTATCGTGTCTGGTATCGTTTTAACCTGTGGAATGTCACAGACTCGAATATGCTAGTAACATTAAGATAATTTTATGTATAATGATTTTAGTTTTTAAGAGGGATAATTGCCCGCCGGTCTGGCGACAATAGAGCAGATGATGCGTGGGCCGTACCACATGCTGTTCTAGAAGGGGCGGGGGCGCCCGACCTCCCCCTGTCTCCTTGCCCAACAATCCTCTCTCTTTCTCTCTCGCCAACACATTTTTCTCCTTTTCCCCTCCCCCGACAGACCCCGTGTAACGTATGTAATTTGAACTAGAATTATATTAATTGAAGATAGCAAGTAGTAATTAGGCTAAGTGTTTTATTTGTAATTGCTGTGAGAATGTGCCCATGTTAAGTTTTATTTTAAATAAATACGGAGCTTCTACAAGGGACGCATGCAATGTTCGGGTCAGGTCTTCGC
>PNEQ01105184.1:0-18077 GCA_003012365.1 Medauroidea extradentata
TACAGCGCCATTATCGAGAATACTATTTTTAATTAATTATGTTCCTTAAGTGCCGTTCACAATTGCCGTTATACCCGAGTAAGATGGAACATGTATCGAGAAAGATGGGATAGCGAGTGACGTGGAGCAGTCTTAACAATCGCCTTAAATTCAGAAGAACCTATAGCTTATATTTCCGGTTCGCCCACGCAAAACCCTCTAAAAATGTATGGCATTGTCCTACACATCTTTATAGCTTTAGTATTTATTTCACTGTATATTGGTTGAGAGTGTGGGTATAGAAAGGCAAGGATTCTTAAATGGTAATGTGAATTCACTTCCCCCACCCTTTCCTTTCTTACTTCCAGAGAAAAAATGTTACTATTTATATTTTAATTCTGAAACCTATAAAGAATTTTTAAACTGCCATAGTGTGAAAAAAAGTACGCAATTTTGTGTTATAATCACCTACATGGCTCTTAAGGCCTTGTTACGGAGTTTTGCAGTGATTTCGAAAATATATTTTTTATTGCTACCTAATACTCATATCAAAATTTCGCTGCGCAGTTTTGACACTTATATGTTATAATTTGTAGCTGAATTTTTTTGTAGAATTATACTGGACGGTTTTTGAAAGGAAATTATTTTTTTGCTGGCGAATGGTAGACTATTTTTAAAAACGCGTCCACAGTATTGTGCATCTTGTAATTGCACATTGATTCAAATTTTTTCAAAACTTTTGGTTAAAAAATATTTGAGTTATTGGCACCAGTCTGAAAAAAAACTCGGGAACAAGCCTGTATGCTCAATCATAGTGTGTTCTATGTGTTTTTTGACATGTTTCCCGAGTGTGTTAAAACTAGTAAAGAAAATACATTCCACGTAACGACAAAATGCAACTAAAAGCGGTAACAAGCTAACAATTCTGTTTTTTAACCCTCCGAATCAAAAAAAATTGTGATTTTACAGACTGAATTATCTCAAAATGTTACAACTGAATGCGAACGAAACAATGACAAAGACGGGCTTACGATTTTTCTAAAGTTTCGTCCAGTTAAATGGCAGAGTCACAATTTTAAGTCACGTTAGAAATCAGTAAGACAGGTGACATGTAATACTTTGATCGTAACAACAACGTGGCATTTGCTGCGTATGCCAATGTGACACTTTCTTCCAGTCGTTAATAGTGCAATAATAATACTTAAATGTGAAGAGTACGTATTTTTAAGAAATTACTTTTCATGGCACCAGATAAAGTTATAAAATTACTATTTAAAATATTGTTTCCCTTTTTCTTCACATATTGATTACGTCCCGATAACACATTTGCAGCCCTTATTATTATTTTTTTTTTACTGAGCAGTGTTATGCTCAAAATATTTTTGCTGTGCTGACGACGTTTTATTTCAAATATAGCCTAAGTAATTTTCATCATAGCCTTTTAATCAATGTGGAACATGAATGAGCTTAGTAATTGTTGCAGATTGTGTTTTTAATTTTTAAATTCACACGCTAATCTGTTAAATAATTTAATTTTTCCTTAATCTTCCTCTGACACCTGTTATTTATTGGAGCTCTTTTGATTAAAAAGTGAGCATACATAACCTATGCGTGAAAACATTTTTCCGAACTTGGTATGAAAACAATGACAGCTTATGTTCACAAGAAAATAATCCATGTTTCTTCGTGGAACATTTACCTAACATGCACAGTCAGAAATGCTCCCATACCTGGCCAGTACCTGATCATACTAAATATTTTAGATCAATGACTGCGTATATAACTTCAACATGTTCTTGGTAGTTGTAACCATAGAAAATATATAGTGTTACAACTAATGATGAACTGTGTATCGTGTGAAACATAAATGTTTAGCACAATGTTTTACAGCCAAGATATTATTAGACTTCGGCAAACAAGAACTGCAAGGCACTACAGTAAGCTATCGGGAGAATTTAGTAAGTGGGTCAAGTAGTACGTGTTAGAAAAATAAAGCCAATTTATTTATTTTTTTAATTTATTACTTATGATTTTTGTCCATACAGTCGCGTTGAACCACCTTTTGAGGCCAAATACAGTTTAGATTTTAATTATAATGCTGTTGAATGCGATAACTAATTAAGGAAATTCTGCAAGTCGAGAATGACGATTTTATCATTATTCTGTCATAATAAGTTTCCGGCAAAACGTTTCGTTTTGTTCAGATCGTTTCTTGTAAGCAGATGTGACTTTAGACACGTTGACTGACTTTAGGACGTTACAAATAACATTTTTCGCATGCATGGTAGCTCTGAGTAAAGAAATTTACTTGCTATAAAATCCAAATAATAAATGTCTGTATGAAATTAAAATAAAATTGTCTCACAGTATACCATCCTGAAAAATAAAATTGTCAAAAAGTGTCCCAAAGTCACCCCCGCTTATAGTATGTTATCAAAATGTGTCGAAATTACAGCGAAGTGACTATTGTTATAGGTAGTTTACTATATGAATAATTTAAAAACCTCTCCCGATATGCTGTACTTTTTGGACGATAAAGCATTTTCTAGTTTATTTTCAAAACCATATTTTTAATTTCATTTTTTCCAACCAAAATATCGCCGAGACAACAGGCAGTTAATAAATAGGTCAGTGTAATCTGAACATAAAGGAAATTATTAAAACTCAGCCTTGTACTGTTCTTTACTCACACATCTCTTTACGTATTGTAAACATTGTCACCTAACAGTACCAGTTAAATGTTTTAACTATATAATTAAGTACAGGTTTTTTCTCTTGTCGTCGTAAACAGCATTAAATAGAGACTTTTATATAAATTGGCTTTGTTGCAATTTTTACAAAACTCTTTCTTTCCGCTTGAAAATACTCACTTTTCAAGAATAAACATAGCCGAAGACTGTGACTCGACCGAGCGCTCGACACACCTCCAGTTCGCTGCTTGTCTCCTAATACTTTGTCGCAGTACTTTCGTCGTTCTCACCTCTCCGCGACAGTGTATGAGTGTGCGCGCGCATCGTCAAAGAAAAGAAAAAAGAAACAACCTCCCTATTGGTCACAGCTTCCATCATGTGTCACCGCCCGAAACACCCCCTCGTACAACCCCCAGCGTAGTGGGGAGAGGAAAAAAAACGTTCGGGGAAGAGACGAGTCGTAGAACTGACATAGACCCCGTGACGTCACAGGGACATCAACATGGCGGTTCACGTTCTTGCCGCCCATAACAGACTGCTAATTTTATTTAAGTTCTTCTGCTAGCTACACAGAGGCAATGAAAGAAAGTATGATACCGTTGTTCATTAAATTAATCGCACTTTGAAATAAAAATATAATAAAAAAATAGGAATTTTCCCTATTACCCAGATGACGTCATGTAGAAGCGACATGCAATTGGTTGAAAGGGCGATTGGAAATTGAAGGTGGGGGGACACGAAGGCATGTTGGTTGGCCTGTCTTTTAAAACTATGATAATGGACTAGGAACGGTCGTATTCACAGCACATTACAGTTTCTACACTGGCCAGTATGGAAGCTGAAAACCAACTAAAAACTTGATTATGAGTACAACGTTGGATTAAATGTGCGCATTCCTGTTTCTCTGACATTATCTCAGACTACGTCAATTAAATTTCGCAATGAAAACGCAATTGTAATATTTTACGGCCGGCGTTATGCATCAATAGACAATTCGCCAATTTCAAGTCATCAATAAAACATGCTGTAAGTTTTTCGGATTTGAAACTGTATTACAAAAAATATATATTAGTCCTATAAATCCTATATACGTATGCACAGGATATAGGAGTAAAATACGTTTTATCAGAATGTTTCATAGTAGAAAAATATTTTATGCCGCGTTAGCAAATGTCGCTTAGTATACTGTCACGACGGTAAATTTCGGGCATTTATTTATGTATTGTTTTTTTTTCCTTCTCATCCATACTTGAAATAGGTGGTTAAGTTATTTTGGTTTGTAATTTCAAAGAGTATTCAGTTTTTCGGGGAGTCACTTCTATACATTTAGGATTGTGGAAATCTGAGGGTTCTCTGACAGTCTCTCAGGTTGAGTTTTTTTTTTTTTAGTTCACTGTTCTTGGAAGCCTGCAGAGTTTGTAGCCACTGCAGTGCTAGTAGATTCCTTTGTAGGCAGTGTCCCGGTAGTGCGCACAGGCCGATGGCCGTGTGTTAGGCTATCGGCAGGGGTGTTGGGGGGGGGGTGTGGTGATGGATGTGTCGGTGTCGCCGGGCGGTTGTGCGCTGTGGGTCCTTCCGGTACTTTCGGCGTGCGGCGGCCTTCCGGGGACACTGTACGCCTCGGTCAACACTCCCCCGCTCACCTGTCCTCATTAACAGCTGTGGTAGGGCAGACGCGCGGGCGAGTTGTGTAGTACAGCACATTTCTGTCGATCCACTCTCGGACAGTGACGTCAAACGTCGCTGACGAGTGAATGCCCTGTGTGGGACAGAGAGGGTAGATGGTACGCCAGTCTAGAATAGTCAGTGCTGACCATTCCAGGAAAGTAAATCATTGAAGTTTCTGGATGGCGCGACAGGAGTTATAAATACCTGCCGGCCATGTTTTGTAGAACTTTTGTCCCGGCTTTTGATCAGAGCTTTTTGTTAGGGCTGTTGTTAGACTTTTTGGTACGCTTGTTTTGACGAACGAGCATGACGAGGCCCCGGTGGGATAGGCGATGGCCTAAGTGCTCAGGCTGCCAGATGGCAGGAGATTCGGATTAGTTAGTTTTTTGTTGTTACTATTAATTTTAATTTTGATTAGGTATTTAATAATCAAATTTTAATATGAATTAAGAAGACTTCAAGTAGCCCTGAGATGGATGAGACTTCGCTTGACAGGAACATCAAAACCATAAGTATTCTTTCTGTTTGTTATTCTTATTATTGTTATTTATTATTAATTTGCTCTTAGTTTTCGTGTTCGGTATTTGTTGTAATAGTCGTGGATTCCTTTTCGGGTGTATTTGTTGTTTGCCAGTACAATCACAGTTTGCTTAATGTTTCAGAATAATGCAATATCCTTGAGTTTTATTGTAATAACAGAAACCATTTTTTTTTGCCGTATCTTTTCTTACTGTAATACCTGTTGACAATTCATCACAATTGTTAACATCTATTTGTAAATTCGTGTTTTAAAATATTTTCCAAATTGTACTTATATTTCAATACAAATTATGTAAATATTTATTTTTGTGTAATTTCATTTTAATATTTTGTAATAAACTTCCATATTTTAATTCATTCATTTATTTCAAGTATTCGAACTGTAGTCCCCTTAACATTAATTGATAGCCCCTAATTGCAAAAGTCATGACTAAGCTACTTTATTGATAGTTGATTTGATCGTATATGACAAGGTTGACATGCACACTACAAGATAGGAGACGCGACCCGTATGGGACGTTAGTCTGTGTTCGATCCACAGTAACCCTCGCATAGCAAGTTTGCCAAGCAGTATTATTACTTTATTTCAGTAAGTTTGTTGTGCTCTACCAAACATTAGATATTTATGTCGCTAGGCTACAAGGTGGAAGTCTTGCCTTTTAAGTGTTTGTTGTGTTTTATTCAACTTAAGGTACAAGGAGATACGTGTTTATTTCCCCCCGCAGTTCTACTTTATAATTACAGAGATTATTTTGTGTTCATGGTTTGTCTCATGGTTCAGACAATTACTTGTGATGTTTATTTGCTTTCCACCTCGTAGTATTGCATAGCTGGAATTGAGTTATACACACATCTCCCTTTTGACATCAACATTCAACACTTTGGTTACGGACACGTTTAACAGATCTTACAATCCAACAACACACTTCACATTTAGATTTACCTGTGTTTACGTTAGAACGCCCAGCCTCGTGACAATACTGATGCATGACGCCGTCCAACTACCGGCTTGAGATTCAAAGAGGTGTACGTCGCAATTATTTTGTAGTGTCGTATTCGTTCATATAATTCACATTTTCCAAAAGGATAACCTGTAACAAATATTTCACTATAAACTGAATTTCTGAATTCCATTTGAGTATTGCAAGAATGTACTGCATTTTGCACGTGATTACAAAAAATTGTTTAAGATGAAATTATTTTAACTTACTTACACCACTAGGAATCTAAGCCCCTCATTTGTAAACAGTGCACCAATGATATCGCCGACTTTCTTGTAGGTGATGGGGTTTATAGGCTATTGCTCGCACGCCAAAATTTTTCTATTGGCGCTTTCTACTGCAGTGATACACTTATTAGCGTCTTTCACTGGTTCGATAGTGGAAGATATATCTAAATGCTGAAAAGTAGGGTGCATGTGTGTATATATATATATAGGGCAAGGGAAAAAACAATTGATTATTCTTGTTGGAGGATTTTAAATATTTCTAACTTTATTCCGCTTAATAATATAGTTTAAAAATGTTTGCGTAAATCTAAAAGATCAGTACCTTAAAGTAGCTACGCTTCCTTTGATCCACCCTGCTTGCCCTCTCCCCACCCATTTACCCTTTCCAGCCACCAACCATGGGACTACAAATATAGTCAATAGGGCATATATGTAAATATTTATATCAATTTTCGCGTCTGGTAAATACATTATTTGTAAATATTGTATCTTTGTTAGAATATTTGTTTGAAGTATTTGCTTAAAACTGTGTATATTGAGATAGAAAAAACTAATTTTGATATAAATCGACATAATTTAGATAGTATTGATACTAAAAATAAGTAGGAATCAGGTTTATACAATAATTTGGTAAAGAAACAATGTTTTTATTAACGAACAACGTGATGGGTGCGTTTTATTATTTTGTACTACAGCAAAACATAATATGAATAACTAGTTGCCAAACAATGTTATGTAACTGTGCAAGTAGTTGAAAATTTTACAGAAGTTCTTCAACAAATATAACAATTAGTTCTTATATATTTACAAACAAATTTTGTATAGGTACAATCTTTAATGTTTGCAACCATTTTTTGTCAATTTTACCACACTTGTTTTTAATGCCAAATGAATGTATGCAGTCAGTTTTCAATAAGATTTTGTGTAAGTTCACGAAAATATATTGTAAGATGTGTCAGGTAACCAAAATTTGTAATTATTTACAACGGTTGACAGTTATTATATTTCTTCCATTCTTTTTCTGTGACATAAGTGGAACATTTGTGACAACTGTAATTAATATTTGCAACGTTCCTCTTACTTTACCTATCTGAAGCGATTTGACATTGTTTTACAATATCTGTCTTGTAAAAGAACAAATAATGTTCATAGAGCGGTATAGAAGGAATAAATAGTGAGTGGATTACTCAGCGTATGCGATACACAAACAAACAACTGAGCAAATATAATTGTGAGGTATATGAAACGAGAGAAGATAATTAAAAATTCAGCAGACATAAAGACGATGTCCAAATGAACAACATAAAAATGCACAGCTATGACGTTTATATTTCAGGAACAGCAGAATAGATTATAAGGACAGAATAGGAAGCCGTATGCAAATTTTCTAAACGTAATAGTCTGAAAAAACAGCATAAAGTAATAAAATGTGCCAACGGAGTAGTAATATATAGGCAGGTGCACTAGCGCTGCGCCAGACGTGCGGACAAAGGCAACATTAACGAGACGCGATATAGCGCAGAGCAAAGTGCCCAAGTGACAGGTGTCAGAGAGAGAATATAGAAAGCTGCGAATGGCTTCGCGAGAGAAATATTCGTGTTGAGAATAGCTCAATGCGAGCAGGTAGCGCGAGTGGGGGAAAAAAAATATTCGAATGGGAAATGTGAAGAAAACGATATTCAGAGAGAAGCAATAAAAAAAATAAAAAGCTCGGGCAGAAATATCGAATGAAGCAGTTGTGTCGAGCACAGAGTTGCCAACAGGTTGGAAAATTTTCCAATTAGTTTCATAATATTTCCGAACTTTCATAAAAATTTCCGTGCATACATGCAAAGTGCACAATAAACTTTTAGAAATCTACAGTCTCGTTTTTATTTTAATGTATGACGACTGGTAGTTATAAACATAAAATAGCCAGTGAATATAATAATAATAATAATAATAATAATCACGTTAACAGAAACTCCGTATCGTATAGTTGGTCTTTAAATCAACAAAACAAAACGTGGGACCTTCCATGGATAGCAGTCACAGTCGTAGAAGTACAGGTCTGGACACTCACCTATCTACCAATGTATTTTGCTTGACCCCCTTGTTGTTTGGCTTCAGTTCGCCAAGTTACCGTGAATGATGTGATTGTTTGGCGCTACTATCAGGGCGGTCGAGCTAAAACTTCGCCCACTTTTTTCCAGTGTTTACATTATAAAGTAAATAAAGATTGCTGAAGCCAAAATTTAGGATTGACAGCTAAGAGAGTATTTCATAAATTGATAAAAATTACGTTTTGAAAAAAAAGAGAGAGGAAAGTGGGCGGAGTTTGAGCTCGACCGCCCTGATGGTAGCGCCAAAAACGCACACATTCTCGGTAACTTGGCGAACTACAGCCAAACAACAAGGGGGTCAAGTTTCCAGGCGAGTGTCCCGACCTGTTCTTCTACGGCCGTGATAGCAGTTATAGAAGTGCGTACTTCAAAAACTCATATTTTCTCCAGGTTTTTCTCCGTACATTTATTGCAACGTGATTATAAATAAAAATATTGCGGTTAAGAATTCTAAAGCCTTGTACACACGGGCATCTTTCTTGTACAAGAAGGTGAGCACTTGCTTGTTCACCCCGGGTTATAGCGAACTTGTATCGTGTGAACGGCCACCGAGCATACAAGTGACTAGCATACAAGGACTTGTGCACTAGCTAGTGCGGGATAGCGACGATACTATTATTCATTATCTTTCTTGTACTAGTCGAATATAAAGAAACAATTTTTATGCACGCGCGAATGTTTCTGAACAAAATAACGAAGCATTTTGAAATAAATAGTTTCTTAGCTGAACAAAAGTTACTATTAAAGAAATATTTGCTGACTGTGCGCCATGTCGCTTTACGGACACAATCAACTAGAGACAATACACTTTTACATTTTCAAGCTTACTTTTGATGCAGGTACAATAAATATTGCACTTATTACCTCCAATACTCGAAGTGTAGCTTTAATATCTGTATTCAAAACGTCAATGATTTACACAAGAATGTACAAGAAAGTTGGCCGTGTGAACTAAACAATTAATTTGGTAGTATACTAGCTAGAACACTAGCTATTGTTCCCTTACTTGTACACATTTGATGCTTACTTTCATGTACAAGAAAGATGCCCATGTGTACCGGGGTTAATCTTACAACAAAGAGAAAATGTATGATGTACTACGTGTTTACACTTTTTTATTAACGTGCTTTGTTGGCTGTCACTTTGGTACACATTCTTACAATGTGGTAAGCTACAATTTATTTGTATAAGGGTTTATTAACTCGCTTTCATGTATGTCTGTTTGCTTCCCCGTTTTAAACTATCTTCCCGATGAGCTAGAGGCTTGAAACTCCAAACATAGCTCACAACTGACTGTAAAATTTCACACACGTAAGACTAAAATTCAGAAAATTATATTTGAATGAAAAATATAATGCAACATGTTTTTAAAACGGAACAAAAATTTTAACAATTTTCAATAAAAATATTTGTAAGATTAAAACAAGCGTGGTGCAATTTATGTGTGAATAATTTACATAAGTCTCTAACAATGTTATTGAACTATAAATTATATTAACTATTGTGTAAATTTTTCCAACGACACATACTATCTATATTCTTTACTGCTACCCACTGTATGCGCCTCACGTTTTTTTTTTTTTTTTTTTTTGTTATTTTCGTATGAAATATTAAATTTTTAGTCCCTTTTAAAAAACGTGTTACTTTAATGTTTTTTTTATTTAAATATCGTTCTGTAATTTTTTCCATTGAAAATATCAGTTCCTTTGTAGCACATATAATATTTTTTTCTACATAAAGCTTGTGTTGAATATACAACTTGCATCACCATATCAAACAATTTTAACAGTAACACGGGTTTTCTTAGGCTTACCACTACTGTATCCTTTATAGAAAAATTGTTCTCCCAGCATCAAAAATTAAGTTCTGTCAAAGGAAGTGTTTTTAGAGTCCCTTGTTCATTTTTTTAAAAACCAACCTTGTCAGAGCTTATTGCATCAAAAATTAACAGCTCGTCTAATGCCCTCATAGCATTTAAATTTTACTGAAGTTATATGAAATAAGGTATACCTTTTGTGGTACAGTAAGAAGATTTTATATTTTCAAAACAATCTCGTCTACTAGTTGCTACGACAGTGAGTGTTGAAAACGTCAAAATTAATTTTGATACATTTTTCACCACATATCCGAGAATTACATTATGTATAATAGAACACGGAAGTTTCAAATTTATTTTGTATGCGCTGTAAGTTAACAAAACTTTTTCTGGAAATTAATATTAAAAACGGTTTAATATCAATAGAAATTATAACTGTAAAATTACAAGAAACTCCACAAAATAAACATAATTATTTTTGCGTTTCTATATTCCTAATCTTATTTACTGTTTTTTTTTCACAGAATTTTTTTAGTGTTGCCAGTTAGTGTGTACTGTGTTTCGTAATACTTAAGTAAAATTTGACGGCTGCTTACGAGTAGAGACCCAAAAATGTGGCGGGTTCAACGACCAGCAGGTTGGAATCCACAGTCCTGTATGCGCTGTCTTCAGATACTAGTTCATTGGCTGCTACTCCAGTGAGTGGACAATTGTACATGTGACAATGTAGCGCGGCTGTCAGTGAGTGATTTCATTCAGGTAGGCTATTGATTCACAGTTCTTCAGGAAGAGTTGCAATAAGCGTGGCTCAACCGTGAAAGTATATAACATGTACAGGAGTCTGAAATCTAACTTCTCAGATGAACTCGCGAAATTTACGGGAAAATATATGGGCAATAATTTATATTATTATGTTACATATGTCACAATGCAAGGCTTTCTTAGTTCTAAAATGTAACATAGATGTCCATTTTCCCATGTGTAGGCACTACAGTGAATTTTCTCTTGCATTGTGCCACAAATCACAAAGCATTAAGAGTGTTGCTTGGTTGGCCTGCTATAGCCTTTTGTTGTGCGGGTAGTATTTCGTGTAGATTTCCACACTACACAGCGATAAACATTGCGCTCTTCCACTAAGTGAGCTATCTATGAGTAAGCCGTAAGTGGAGGAGGGAGGGAAGATGGGAACTTGAATAAGTGTCGGTATCAGTGGAATCCTGTCAGGTGGCTTGTCGTAAAAGAAAAGGTAGATAAGCTCAAGGACAAATGCTACCTTCCCCCTCCATCACATATCACTTTCGTGCATCCGCAGGGGATTATCTTACTGATTATCTCTTCGCTCGCCTTGATAGTGTCGTCACTTCGACACCTCCCCCCTTTATCCCTGTGACAGGTAGATTGTCATCTTCCCAGCGATGGTATGTTCGCTCTCCTGTACACTTTGCCCCTGTACCAAATATTTGTTGCCAACATTAATTTTTTTTTTTTGAGGTTCCTGTTTAAAATAGGTATTTGCCACAATTGACATTTTTTAGTACAAAAATCCATACTTCTTACCTGCTGAAGCCTTTTACACCAATAATGTACAGCCAGATTTCTGGAACATTTTGAAAGTTTAGCAACAAAAAGTAAAAAAGCAAATTAATATATTTTACTCTGGACAGTGATTCACGATAACATTTCTCACAAATTGGTTTTTGTTTGAAGTATTTTTCTTCAAAACTGGCTTATCCAAATGCAATGTCATTAGCATGGGTTTCCCTATACCAAATTCTCACAGATGTCAAACCAGGAAACACTCTTAAGGCCATGCTCTTTTGTTCTACTATTTTTGAGATAATTTATTTTAATGTGTAAACGAGAGCAGATATCATAAACCTGTCTGGTAATTTTGTTTAAAATTGATTTAGGGGCGATAGTTATTTTTTTTACTGCCTTGAAAAAAATCAGCCAACATAGAAAAGACGATTTCCAACGAAACTGCCAAGCTGATTTTTGGTATCTGCTCTCATTTAGGCGTAAGAAATTAATATCGTTAAAAAATAGAAACTAGAGAGCATGTCTGTAAGTATTGCCCATGAGAATTTTTCAAATTTTACTGAACTTATACGAAACAGAGTATGTACGAAAGTTCTTTTGAAAAAAATGAAGTCATTGAGTAAATTTACTTTCATATTTATTCTCTTAGTTCCTTTGCACCGCAACAAGCACACCACGCGCAAATAAAACTCGTGGTTGAACAATTTAAACCACGGAACAAAATTACATTCTGTATCCTTCCAGTTGAAATGGCGTCGAATCATGTTTCCAGCAGTGGGCAGCCCTCGAGCGACAGTTCACAGCGAGCGGCGTGTGAGTGGACAGGAAACACTTCACGAAGAGTTGGATTGTCGATCCTCGACAGTGTTTCCATGCACAACGGTTGGAGCTGTACTCCGTTTCATATAAGTTTGGATAACTTTTACAGCAACTTATGGGCAATATTTAAAAATATTTTGTGATTTGTTTGACAATGCAAGACATTTTTGGCTCTAAACTGGACCCGAGATGTACATTTCAGCATTTGGACTGCAAAGTTTGTCTTGTGTAGTGCCACAAATCACAAAATATTAAAACATTTTTGCCAGTATGTTGCTGTCAAATTTATCCAAACTTATATGAAATGGAGTATAACAAGAGTCATGGCAACACCTACGTTAGGTACATAAATTACTTAATAATGCGTGCCTTTATGAAAAGGCGTTTCTCGTTTCACTGTACGAAATCGGAATAAGACTAATGCGATACCACACGTCTGTGGCATGCAGTAAAACGTTAAGACAGTTAAAAAACATCCAATCACAAACCATGAAGAAATGCTGCAGATATTCATATGTCACGGAAACAAAACTGGTGCAGATACCTATTCACCAAAATTAGGTGTCCCTATTCATACCTTTGTGCTCTTACAAAAATGCATTATATATAAGTTAAATATGCGTGATGATGGATTATAAATAAATAATTCTGTACCTCGAAGGCATAAGACACTATATCACAAAAATCATATTTTTCAGCAGAGCCGTTTGAAGAGTGTGATTCACTAGTGAATTCAGCTATTTAATATAAAAAACCTTGTTATTTTTTTAAAACAGCATGGACTTTGAGTTGTACGCCACTAGAAAGTAGACCACTAAAGCATATGTATACTAATATTTATGGTAAAACGGGAAATCTGAGAAAAAGTAGACATTGTTTTCTATACTTCCGAGGTACATAATTCGAAAGTTTGTTTTTAAAATGGCAGTAAATTAAATACAGTGATACCAATACCACCAAAAAATTAATTTTAAAACTACATGAATTTATATAAATTAAAAAATTATTTTATATTTCTTTATATATAATATAATATAACATCTTTATTAATAATGTGGCGAAGTTAAGGCATTTTATCTTTTCTTACACTTAACCACTTAAATTACATACAGTTTTGAATATTATTAAACATTAAGTGCTTACAACTAATAACAAGTAGAAATTTTGTTGACAATTTTTGAAATTTAATTGAAATTAGAGGTTTTACCATGTGAACTTAAAAATTAGCTAAACCCTAATTACAAAAATAATAAATAAAACACTAAAAAAAATACATCACAGATAAATACTCGTTCACTCGAATAGGGCTACAAAGATTCCAGCTATTCATAATTAATGGTTCACTCTAACACGTTATATAGACTCAATGCAGAGTACTATTAAGGTGACTCGGCGGAATATGCTAGTTATACATGTTTATTTACGTTTCATTAGTTATTATTTTATCTCTCTTTTATGAAACATGTATTTCATTACTAAGGACCGTGGTTTTTCGCGAAAAGAATTTCGCACCACTTTGTTTTAGTGCCTTATGTGCACATCTGCAATTCTGCTTCGTGATTATTGGCAGCGCGTCTATATTAAGAGCCGTATATAATTTGACTGAGCCAATTACAATAAAGTCTCTGCAACACCTCACGGCTGTGATTTGCCGGCAGATTCCCAAGGCTCGTGAGAGTTAAAATATCCAATCACTGACCACGAAGCAGAACTGCAGATGTGCACGTAAGACACTGAAACAAAGTGAGGCAAAATTATTTTCGCGGAAAACCTGGGTCCCTACTCTTTACTGACTTACACAAATGTCCAACGATAGCAATAATAATATCGTATCGCAATATTTGTTTGCGCCTTTATTCAAGCATTGCGGCTTTAAAATTCCCTAAGTCTTATTTGTATTTTTAAAAAATTTATTGAATTTTTTTAATTTTTATTTTTAGTTTCAGATTTCTTTTAAAATTCAAATAATTTTTTTCCTTTAATTTTATGAGCATGTAATTGTAGCCTGTAATGTTTTTATCCGCTGTGATTTTTTTGAGTTTGGTATATCAGTTGGTTTTAGTGTAGACGTTAAAACGGAAACATGCAAAAATATGACTAACAAGCCATTACGCGAAAACTATGAGAGATAAAAAAAATTTCTTAACAGCCAAATTTAGTCACATTTTGTGTCTAAAATAAGAAAAAAATATCTGGTACAAATGAAAATAAAATAATGGCGATGAAAATTGTGGTAGACCGTGCCCTTAACATTCATAACCGGCTAAGTGCCAAAAGGAAAGTTTCGAGATAATGACGAAAACAGTACGCTATACTGCGACAAACAAATGAACAAGGAACTATCCAAATGCGTTCACATATTTTTTACAATAGGAAAGTAGTAAATAGGAGCAATCGAACAGTAATTAATACAAAACACTTATGAACATCAATATATATTTGTACAATGGACTAGAATGCTTTGATGTTGCTCCAACCATGTAATTGTGCTGATGTACGGAGCGCATGAATATCACTAGGAGATAGCACTTTAGATATGTCTTCCACCAGATGTTTAGGCACATTTCTATGTACTTAACTCATGTTTGTCAAAAAATGGTACTTGGCCCCTTTTGAATGTTGTCTTCAATTTCTCAGGCTGCAAATCAATCATGACTGCCGTAAATTGGGGTTAGAATGCCACACGGGGGAGAGTAATATTCTTATTTTAAATTTGTTGGTATATTTTGGAGAAGGAACATAACCCCGGTGTAAATGAAAGACTGCATTGGCGTCTACAACACAATTTATATTCGTTGCACAATTTTACATTAAAGCGATGTCTTGTTTTTTTCTGTCACTTTTGTTATCAAACAAAATGGTTACGATACAATTTTATAAACAAAGTGGTTACGATAAAATTTTATAAACAGAATCGACAGCGTATTTTATATCACATTTATTTTGCATTTTTTCAGCTTTACAGTATGCGAAACACTAGATATAAGTTAACAAATCACTGACATGTAAGTTTCGTGCATAGTAAACGGGAAATAATATACATTTCAGCTACATTCGCAAGTCGATGCACGAAGAGAAATTATTTTTCTCGCGAATATTGTGGTAACACTTCACCTGAACTGAGATATCTGAGTTTCCTGACTCTGCAATGCAAACGAAAAAGTCTTAGATTTTTCTCTAGTTCTCCCTAGTTTCACCTTTACCTCAAGACTTTCCTCATTTGACTCTGCAATCCACCCTTATACTGTCGCGCTACCTTGTCAAATGTACAACTGTCCACTCACTGTAGCAGCAGACAATGTACAAGTAACTGAGGACATAGTGTATACAGTACTGTGGAGTCCAGCCGGCTTGCCATTGAACCCGCGAAATTTCCGGGTCCCAAAACATGACCCATGTTTAGGGTCTGGTGTTTTAGAGAGAAGATCCCACAACTTTGTTTCAGTACGATATGCACATATTCGCAGCTCTGCTTCCTGGTTATCAGCAGTTTGTCTTTGTACACTGTAAAAAATTTCCTAAACAGTTCAGGAAGTAATTAATATAACTACAGGATGGTACAGTTACCGTATTTCCGTCTTGTAAATATGCTAAATTTTACAGTTGTTACAATTCAAGCCTTTTAACTTCAGTATACATTTGACTGTATTATAAAACGTCTAGGAGGGCTATCATGGATGTCTGGGAAACAATACTACCATACGTACATTCTTAACGTTCCTATACGCACATATGGCAAATTTACCAACTTGTTTAGAGTGTACGAAAACGTCACTTATTTGACTGTGCCAAAAGGAACAAGGTAACTGCGACACCACACAACTTTTATTTACGGGTAGAACCTTGAGACGCTGAGAGGTTATACAAAGACACGGGAAGGTTTCTCACGTACACTGACATGTAGGCTAGTCTCCAAGAACATGTGTGTATTCAAGCAGACATTATCTGCTCACTGGCTGCTCTATGACGCAGTTATATGGGCCTGCATTTAGTTGCTTCTGTACTATTGGCTAAGCGACTTACAGCAAGTGTCAAATAAGTCACGGGTCTTTTGCGAAAATGGTACGAACTTACATTTGCTGGAATTATAGCTAGGGGCCAAAAGAAAACGGGAATTTGTCAGGTCCGTAGTTCACTTATTTTTTATCTAATTCTCACAAACAAAATATATTGAATTTTTTTTAAATCGGTCCAATAGTTCCGTGAATGAGGCCTATAATTACGGACAGGACTATGCATACTCAAACCCCGTTTATTGGTTCATTGTCTGTTGTTTCACAGAGTGGCAGTTAGTGGACAGATGGTCGGGGCTTGATTATGCATACGATATTTGATTCTAACATGTAGAGCATTGAATTCCTAAAATTTTCCTGCCCCTACCTATAATGCTTTATGACTCACACTACGCTATTTTCCAAAACTGTATACTTTCAGTAGAAAACCATTCTAAGTTTAATGTTTGGATGATGAACCGTCATATTATCAATTTAAGTACATTTGAACAAATAGTTCCTACAAGATGTCACGTAGCTCCCTTAATTATAAAATGGCTTTTTTTTTATAAGTCAAAACTCGATGAGGTCGGAAGCAATGAATATAATATGTGGTAACTAAATGAAGTGCATGTAAAAGTCTGAAGAGATTCGTTCAACGGATTCTGAAGTTTCTAAGGGGAGACGTCCACACACACAATCCCGCAGATACACCCACACAGGGCAGGAAACTGATTCCATAATAACATCTTTATTTCAGGATTAAAACAATGAATACTGAGGGAATAAACATTTTTCAGCAAACTTATCCCAAACGACAATGTTTCTCTTCTCTTCAGTGGCTTAGGCATCATTCTTTAATTAGCGTTTCATTCCCTAATTAAATGTGTGTTTGAGCTCAGTTTCAGGTACTGTGCGACATTTTCGTTTTATAATCTCCGGTACCGCAGGCTATAATTACACGTAAAGAAAACTAATTACATTTTGCTTATTACACATGCCGTTGAACCTAATGGTTACTAGTAAAAAAATTCGAAGTTTGTTGAACTTCTTGTAGCCTGTCAAATATTTATAAATACGCCGATTCAGCTGCTGTGTGTATCACTAACTGACGAACGAGGCATTGCTATCTTCTAAGGAAAAATTTAAACTCTAACGGACAACTTATCAATATTTACAAATGAATACACACAGTAAGGAATTTCACATTAGAACAAAAAATTCAGCGAAGAAAAGCTTTAGAAGCATACATGTATATATTAGCAATTTTTCTTCATAGAGTTAACTTTGATACCAACATAAATTTTTTTAGTACCAAACCAATTAACCTACTTGTAATGAAGTTTCTCTAAAATATTAACTACAAGTAACTTATCCATGACGATTTCTGCTGAACTATTTTCGTGGCAAAGTAAATGTCTTGCTGTCACTACTAAATATTTTAACTAACTTTAATTTACTTTTCAGTAGCTCATTTTGAGCGAGCATTTCCTTTACTGGGATTTTTAAATATTTGCTGCAATGGGAGTTTACAATTGTAATTTATCGATTTGTGGAGATACGCTATTGCCCATGTTTTGTTGACCAAACTTTTATTGAAATACAAAGTGACAAAATACAAAAACACACAAAAAACATAGAAAACGCAAGAAAAAACAATCCCAGTGGATCTCCGTCAATGTGTGTGTGTATATATAGTATATA
>PNEQ01105185.1:0-38447 GCA_003012365.1 Medauroidea extradentata
GAGTATTATTGTTTCTGAGACAAAAATTTTATATAAATGCGCTAAATTCTCCGCAAGTGTTGACGTTCGTGACATGTAACAGTAACACAGAGGGCATCTGTACGATGTGAACCGGTCTGTATGCTCTCAGTGTGGCGGCCACTGGCTTATCTGCGCCCGCCAGAAGTAGCCTTGTAAGCGACCGAGCGACGGAGAGGGGAGGGGGAGAAAAAAAGCTAAAGAGGCGTGGCTTTCCCTCCTGCAGCATCCCTCCCTCGCTTTAGCCCGCCAACCAGAAACTCGGATACACCAACTCGTCACTCGCACGCTTCTTTTTGTCTCTCTTTCTTTTCTCTAGTGACAGTAACTCTCCCCCCTCGCAATTCTTGCCCATACACAAACAAACACACACACACTTTCACAGGCTCCACCTCAGACACAAGCACGGACGGAAGGCACGTAACAAAGGCGTGTCTTGCACTGCCTAGAGACGTGAATGCAGAGTGCCGATGTGTGCATAAAGTGTTCTTTCTGAAGGTAAAAAATGGGACGAAATAGCATTTCCATTAGTGATCGCGTAAATGAATACGAAAGTGACACGAATATTTTAATGTGTAAGTTATGCAATCGCCGGCTGGTTGGTAATAATTTGACATAAATGCAAAAATGCTACAAAGTGCTCTTTTTTTATTTTTGAATGCTACAAAATGCTAAATTTGCAATTCAAAATGCTAAATTTGATGATTTTAAATGCTATAAATCACCATCTCTAAACATAACTGATTAGCAATGGTATTCAAAAGTATTAGAAGTAACTGTTTATGAATGTGTTCATAAGAAACCCATATTAATTACACAACGGACAAGTACACTCCTGACTCAACACGCTTTCAAGCGAGCGAAACGAAGCCGAAGCGACGAAAACCTAACTCTAATGCCACCTGTCGGAGGGATTTTGAACTCCGTCTGTGGAGCAAGCGTTAGCGGCAGTTGTGTCAAAGGCTGTTTTGAATTCAGCGGGTGGTTGCATCACTTTGTCGTGGCGCTAATCAAGTAAAATTATACAGTCAGTAGGTATGTCAATAAGAGCGTACATAAATATTGTAAAGTATATGGTATACAGAGAGGTCGATTACATCTTATGTTCTTTCACTAATGCTGTATTCTAATAATAAAATACACGGAACTACATGCAATGATTCGTTACCAACCATACAAACAATAATGTTACTATTTTTAATGTTGACTAATATGCAGTACCGGCTAGTGATTTTTTTCAAAGGTTAAATCTTTAGTGCTCACTTTATTCCAAATGACCTATAATATGGTACGTACATGTTTCAGTGCACATAATCCTAAACATATTTTTCACCATGAAGAATTTGCTTACTGAAAAATTATATAACTTCTGAAAGAGTTGCCATGTTTACACCCCAACAGTAAACATGCCTTTCAAAAGGAGGTTTCAACATTTGGATAATATCATGGCTATTTGTTATTTTTACGAAAATTTCAGAATTTTAAATAAATTTACAGAAATGTTTATTAATTACAAATAATTTTATTCAATTTTAGTACAAACTATCTACTACATTTTAAATTATCACAACAAATATAATTGCCTTCACAGAAGGATTACTTTCATTTTCAAATTTGTTACAACATTCACAACTACAATCAACACAAACTACTGTGCAACACACATTAGACATGTTTCAAATAACCCACTTTGTAGTACAAGCAATACTTTAAAACACATTAACAGTTCAATGCAAAGTTAATGTTCACGTGTTTGCATTGCAAGCTAGCTAGGACACAAAGATCTTACAATATACCCGACATATTGTGCCTAGAAACTGGTATTGGTTTGGAGCCAGATATGACAGGAGCCAGATAAAACAGCAGCCTACATGATGACCTCCATGTAGCTCTGGCTGCTACTGTCGTTGAAGACAGACGGTGGCGGGGGTGGTAGTGCCGTAGACACAGCAGACGACGGAGCAGGCATAGAGTCTTGGCTGTCCCCTAGGTCCAAGTCCACTGGCTGCATTGTGATGTCTGAGTCGTCCCAGTTGATCTTGAACCTCGTCACACGTGGCTTCGTAGACAGGATGTTGCGCACCACCTATCACACAATCCCAATCATTGCACACACCTATCACTAACAAATATTAACTGTCTGGGAAAAAAAAACCTCTTCATTTTCAATTTTTGGTACAGAATCTACTTGAAAGGCAATCCCCTGCTAACAATAGATAGATAATTAATACAAAATCTCATCACTGAGTTGCAATTTGAATATACTGCAGTGTTTAGTAATTTTTCAGAGTTTGGATTCTCACTGTTATATAATTGCTATGCTCAGCTATATACATACTTCCAGAGCCTGGAGTGTTTCCCAACAAGCTACTGTTGTTTGTGCAAGACTGTGTTGATTTTAGGTGCCCTTGTTTAACGTGTGCCACAACTCGTTCCTCTGCCTACGTGTCGTTTTTATTGCTACAACTGGGACAAATTGTTGTGAAACTAGCATGACAGTCTATGTAAAACCAGTGCCTGCTACATTATTTTCTAAGGATAGTAGTATTTGTCTTGTTGCCAGCACTGCCCGCATGTAATACTCATAACAGTAAATACTACGTACTTTAATTGAAGGACCTCTTCAAATACCAGATTAGTACTTCAGCCACCAAGTGTTAAGATAACCAAGCTGCAAGCTGTGTTTACTCTGTAGCATGCTAAGTAGCTATAGCTGCCCATGCTGTCCCAAGTCCATCCCTGCCACTCATAACAACTCTCCCACTCCTTACTTATTGTCATAGCAAAACAGACTTTGAATATGAGACAACATTTGAATGGTATAAGTAGTACACGTGACACATTGATGATGGAATCTTAAATATGTACTGTCAAAGTTAATGTAAAAAAATAATAATAAAATATTTAGTCACTGGGCACATAGAGGTTGTACAACAATTTGTAACTATATAAATGCAAAATGTATAAATTATTTCTCTATAGCCATTCTTGCTTTTTAGGATTGTCAGCATTGAAAGGTTTTGTTACCAAGACTACATTTCAGTTACCCCCCAGCCCAGTAATAGAGTTATTTTATCAGTATAATAACATATACCGTAATTATTTTTCTTATTAACATAAGTATTTTTCAGACGCAAAAAACACCTCCACATCTCAACTAGTTACATAGACGAAACTGGGTAGCTGAAACATTTTTATACGCCTTTTTGTTGCTTAAGTGATCAAATTTTGCAAAATCTTACTATCACATATTACACTTACGTATATTAGTACCCAATTGAGGTGAAAATCACAACAATAACCCATTGAGTCAAAGTTTAGTTGACTATTCATTTAAAGCATATTTGATCCCTTCACAGCCCTGAGAGTTAAAATTAAGTGAAGTTTTGAAATTTGTTTATGGGTATTTACGTATTCATTATCACAAAACAAAAGGAACTATGTATCTCAACACGTTTGATAGCAGTCATCGATTTATATAAAACACATTCCATCTCATTTCATTTGCGTAGGGTTCAAACATAAATAATGATAATAATAATAATAACCTATACATAGACTGGTAAGTCTATAAGGCTAGTGTATGGGTGTCACATTTAAGTGGAAAATGTGACAATTGCACATTGGGTTCAAAATACATAGACAATTAATTGAAAATACCTTGCGTCCCATTTCACCACCTTAGGTGTCAAATCTGAAAAATCAATGAACTTGTGAAGTGTTCAGCCACTTCCCCACCTTATTTAAATTTATGTAAAATATTTTTTTTCTTAATTAAATTTAAATCTTTAACAACAGACTGTACGCCATTTTAAGTAATGGTTCATCAGGTGTTCGGGATGATACAACAGGATTCAATTACTTAGTAATTAGGGACATGAGTAAAATAAATTAATCTTTTCAAAATTTAAATATAAAACACAGTTGGGAATTTTAAAGTAGAATAATTTGAGTATTTTCCTGGCTTGTTTGATTTCAAATTGACCACAGTAAAATTTTTATTTTATTTTTTGTTATATTTTTTTTTTGTATTTTTGCTCATTATTAATTTTGGCAAATTTTAACATCTTATTAAATTTTTCCTAGTGAAGTGAGTAACTTCTTGTTGCAATCTCCTCCAGGCTGTAGGATTTCTGGTGTCGACATTGTGGTTGATCGCTTGCTTCATGGAATTTGTTCATGACTTAGGTTGTTGACGCACGTTGGTCAGCTGTCGCAGGGGGTTGCTTAGGGTACTGCGCCGCGAAAGTAGTTCCGCTGTTGCGCACCGTTTGTCCCCAATTATTATATTTGTGTTAATATTCTTTATTATTTTGATGTAAAAACTATAAATTCGAATTTTGAAATCCTTTCTTAGATGTTTAGTTGTAATTTTGCTGTTTATTTTGGTAAGCATGGGATCGTGTTGTATCACTCCGCCGAGGTGTGCTTTTGGCTACCATATCCGTTGCCGTGGTTGGGTGGTCATGCAGAGTGAGTGGTGGTAAGCAGTTGCCAATCGGGCGGCGCGTGCCGGTTGGGCGCGAGAGCCAACACAAGCGAAGTAAAGAGTGCTGAGTACGAGATTAGAGGAAGAGAGATAGAGTATATAAGTCAGTCGAGTCGCAGGCGCTGTGGAGAAGTGGGGCTGGCGGAAGAAGCCTACCTGGTTTAATCGGAGACATGATCTTAGTTTTTTATATATGCATCCATCCTTGTTTATTACTGTGCGACTTTAATTAGGTATTGGGAAACTGTACGGAATGGGATAAGTAATGTAACTAAGTCTTGGTGTTCTTTCGTTCACTGCAGTATTAAGGAGCAGACACTCTGGAATCAGCATTGCAACGGACATGGTAATAGCATAACCTGTACACAATAGTGGTATGTTATCGGAACTGAACTTTGGGATTCTTTGTCACGTTAGCAGTGGTTACGCTATGTAAGTTAAGAAGTTGTATGAACTGCGATATGTGAAATAAAAACACAGTATGAATGAAAACCAGGTTTTTTATAAACATAACCTCAAAACTCTCTGCCTACGTGCCAACTAACTAGTAAATAAACATCACCCATAAACAATAAACAAACAGCAAGTGAGTGGCCAGAGACATCGCACTAGTCACATCTAGTGGCCGGGGATCATAGCCCTCGTTACATCAGGTGTTGCGAACAAGGAACACCACAGCAGCCCCGCCACAAACTACATTTAAGGTATTTAAGTAACACCTTTAATTGGATGGATTTATACAGAACGGAACCAATCCACAAATTACAGATGCTGTAATATTCAAGGTTAAAGTTGAATGTGTGAACCTGAACATTGTAAAAAGAGATTTTTCTGGTCTCTTTTATTAATTCAAATATTACGACTTAATACTTGATCTTTTTCTATGACATACTTACTACCTTCTTCTTAATCTACTTGGCATGATTATCTCAAAATAAATTACCTCGTGGACTGGTATCCATCTGCACAACTCCATCCAATTGAAGAATTTCGAAACATCTTTAAGTTTTATCTTAGATATTTTTATATGTACCTCACTGAAATAAAAATCACAACAATAGCCTGTTGAATTCGAACTGCACACACAATTGATTGTGATATAAATAATAAAATAATTTTTAATTTCACTAGTACTGTGATTAATTTGTGTGGTAGTGTACTGAAAAGCAGATGAGTGTAGACTAAGTAGAATAATAAAGTTTGTAGTATTAAATATAGAAATGTGTTTAGTCTTTCTGGCTTTGGATGGTAAATTACTCTCACTTACCATCCGGTAATCTGCATCTGAAAATACATATTGAAATCCCAAGAAAAAAAATTAAGTTAAGATGATAAAAATAGTTGAAATTTATTAGAAAACTTACGTCAAAGGAAACAGATGCTATGAATTTGAAATCCAGGATTAAAATACTCTCTCTCTCTCTCTCTCACCTTAAATAAACACATAAATTTGGCAAAACCTGAAATTACGTAAAATGCTGATCTAGAAAATAAGTTAAAGTTGAAAATAAAAGTAGAGTTCAGTCTTTCTGGGTTATGTTGCTCTCGGCTATAGTAAAATGAAATCAGGTTTATAAAGCTCAGGGTTTGCATGAGAGTCCTTTCAAGACTTCTGGGTAATACGCAACTATGCAAAAATAGGAGTCAACGCTGAACTCAGAATAATCATGAAATAAAGTCTCAGACACATCTGCAAAACATTTCAAAATCACGTTTACGTAAGATACTTGACACAACCACTTGAAATTCATTAATATTTGTTGGCACTGAGTAGCACAAAATTACGTAAAGCAAATGACATTGGAACAGTAAAGATGGCTATCCTTACATGGAGAAATCCCTTGCTGGCTTCATGCTCACTCAAAACTAAATTCTCAAAAATTATGCTGGCCACTTTTTAAACGGCAACACAAACCTCAGCAAAATATGCAGACCTAACTAAACGCTCCCTGTAGCGTCTATTTTATGTTGGCGGCAGAGAACCCCCCCATCTGGGTTGAGTTCTACCGAAATACGTTTATAGTCATTCGAAATTCAGGGAAGAATAAGCATTAAATTGTCTCGAAGTCGAGGCTACAAGGACTTTCCTTCACACCGAGGTTCGAAACCTCGTCAGTACTTAAAGAACACATCACTAATACTCATTCCAAAGTGAAAGATAACAAAACTAGATTAACTTATAATTCATACAAATAAAATTCGAGAGAGTATTTCCTAACTATAAATAAAATTACAATGAACAAGAAGAAAAAAATAAAGATATTTAAATAAATTATATAATAGGTAAAACCTATGGAGCGTAATTAAATAATTATTTACAGTACATACAAATTAATAAAATCATGTCTTGAAGTGTCTCTGAACATACATAATATAACCAACAAAAAAAATTAACAAACATGAAATACTGTGATTCCATTACATAATAAAGAAACAAATTTTCCCCCTTTTCTTTCCCTGTGGGAGGAAAATTTCCAAAAATCCTAAAACAACTTTTTAAGTATTTACATAAGCATCATTTTGAAGCGTAAAGGGCTAAATTTCAAAAAATCCCGGAATTGGTTAAATACACTTTACCGGTAACCCTGTTGCGACATGGAGACGCGTCTTTGGGACTCCACAGTAGCTTGTCGCTGAAAAGTGCAAGTTGAGAGACTAGCTGGATGACTAGTATGGTGCCTTAGCTAAGGGAAGAGGGATTCATAAGAAAGGAGTTCTAGGCCCAAGCATGATCCTTCTATGCGCACTGCATTGTGCTATGGTTTGGGCATAGAACAGTGAGTGCTGTATTCAGCTATGGAAGTGGGCGGAGTAGTCATGCGAGCAACAAGGTTTTCTTCGTCATCTTCGTCATCTAGAATGGGGCTACAAAAGGTACTGTAACCAGTTTTCGGTCAGCTCTGCCCATGCTAAGTTCTGACCGACTCTGCCGAGTCTCTCTGGCCCGCTGGGTACGCGTGAACAGATGCAAAACCACAGTCTGTGTTTGTGCATAATGTCACTTTGAAATTTTTACTTTGTATGTTATTTTCCCAGTGTAACCGACGTAAAATCGTAATATTTAAATGAAGACAATAAAATTTTAATCTTTATATCAACCAGATTATTATAATTTTTTATGTAGATGAATGAATCAAATTACTGTGTAAAAATGACAAACGGACAATTTATGTTTCAACAAAATTCCCAGCACAATGCCTGAATCCCCTGACATTTCCCTGTTTTCCCTGACACACCAAATTTCCCTGACATTTCCAGGTTATCCCTGTTTTCCGTGCCTGTAGCCACCCTGAAGTAGTGCTACATAAAAAAAATGATAGGTTAGGTTGTTAGGTGTAGAAAAAAATTTTTTATGCTCTTAAAAACCTTACGTAAAATGTTTTGTCAAGTTGCCCAGTTTAGGTTAGGGAACCAAATTTAATGCTTGAAACCTAATTTAACTTAAACTAACATAACTTAACATAACTTAACACAACTGAAACCAACCTAACCTAACAAAAAAATTACGTAGACTACTTACGTCTGTAGAAACATTTTTCATAATAAACTATGTCTAAAATTAATAATTTGGCCAATACACAATGAGTAGTGATACTTAATATTTATCTTTTTTTTTTGTGAAGCTGAACACTACTAATCAAGGTAACTTCACCTTGCAGAAATTATATCATATCTTCATTATTTACGAAAGAACAAAGTCCTAGGAATATTCAAATACAACAATTTTCACTCATTTCAGTTCACTTTCCACTTTTAAAATGCTGTTGTGAAGTTATGGAGAGAAAAGCTCTCGATACCATTAAAAACAGATGTGTAATTTCTGGTCACTACACCATCACTCTTTGAATTCCAAAAACATACTGTAATGTGCATTTGATGTCTTTGAGAAACTTTGTTCAATGATTCGTCGAAACAAACTACAACTTTTTTCTCCTCTAGCAATTAGGCTAACTCATTTTATCCATGAAATACGACACAAGACCAAATGTGATGTAAAAACCTATCTTATCTAACTGTAGCTGAAGTTTCTTAGCTGTGACACTAATCTGGAAACATTGTTGTTTCACATGGTACAGATTTGAAAAGAGCACCTAGGCCTACCTTCACAGTTTAAACTCCCAGCCTACTTACGATTTTCTGCCTTCAATGTGGCTCATAACGGTACGCCGGCCCTTGTTGCTTAAAAAAAAATTAACATTGCATCTTCCAGAGTTATCACCAGGATTTTCGTGATTCATTTAATAGTAGTAGGATCGGTTAACCAATACAGTCTCTTTCTTCCTGTCATGACTGATTTCCCTAAATTAATTACATTGTGGAAATAACACACATTGTACATACATTTCCAGATATTTTTAATGCACTTAATCATTTTCATAAACACACACAAGATTACGTCATGCTGTAACTTTTGAACATACCTTTGCCACTGCACGAGCCAAAAAGTTCAGGCGTGTTTCACCATTATGCAGAACGGTAGATAAAATACAATTTAAATGTAAATCCACGGACTTCTGACATGATGAGAAGATATTAATACTCACACGAACCACATACAAAATATTCGCGCCACGCCAACTAAACAATAAATAACCGACAACAATTACGAACGTATCAGCATGCCGCATATTAAGAACAAAAACGAACTGAGAATCCTATGTTGCCAAGTCCACGCCTTCAATTTCTACCACAAACTGTTGGGGAAAAAGACCACAACTGTTTAAAACCCACGTTATTAACAAAAATGCATTAAAATTTACGTCATTTTGCAAACAGTACGCAAGAAACTGCCACGAGAGAGTAATTTTTTACCACTGTGGAAACTTGAAAACATCACAACACATTGTCAGGGAAACTACTGGTCTGGCAACACTGGCGGGAACCACTGAAAATTCTGGTACAAAATGCCAAAAAAATCGTATTTGAGACTAAAAACTGGTACCACGCATCAAATCCACTATTCCACACAACTATAATATCGGTACGAAAAAATATTATGGAACTATAAAATTGGTATATGTACCAAAAAAATGGTACATTGTATTCACAGAAATGTTCGTCTACCAAATTTTCAAATTCCAGGTTTTTTTTTAGAGAATTCCCTGGTTTTCCCTGACTTCTCCAGACGTCTTAAATTCCCTGACTTTTCCCGGTTGCTCGCCACCCTGCTTACATTTCTTACTTCCATGCAAGGTCAGAAAAGTGGGATTTTAAGTCTCGTTGACAGCAAGGTCATTAAAGACACTGATGCACAACTTGGTACAATGACAGGAGCTGGGAGTGGAGTCTGCCATGGCCTAGCCACCCTAGCATTCTTCTGGAGCTATTTCAGGAAACCATGGAAAACCAAAATCAGAATGCCCAGAGTCGAGGGATTGAACCCAGATCCTCCCAAACGCGAGTCTAACGTATTACAGTTGTGCCACCTCACTAGGTTCGACTTCAGTGTAAATTAATGATAACTTCCCTATAACTATTTCAGCCACTCATTTGTTTTGAACATTACTGTACACAGTATATTCTAAACTTTGTAATGAATTTTTACAGAAATAAAAATAATCCAACATAACAATGCTGAAAATTTGTCTTGGTAAAATATGCTAAAAATGAAGTATCAAACTTATGACTTGGTAAAAAATGCTAAAAATGAAGCATCAAAGTTGTACTCTTGCTAAATGCCAAAACAGTGCGACAACAGAATGTAAAACAAAATGGTTGAGAGGCAACCCACCTTGTTGAACTGTGGCTGTGCAGGAGGGTTCTCTCTCAACTCCTGGTCGGTATACTCGTTGTTGATAAAGTAACCAACCCTCACAAACTCTTGGCCCTTGTACAAGCTAGTTATCAGCACCACCGTCACTCCCAATGCATCTGCAACTGGGATCTTCTTTGTGTCTGGAGGGTCCGCCTGACAAACACAGTCCATCCGTCAATCATCCATGTGACAACAAGTATGTAAAACCCCTGATAGACTACATGTTAAATGCTACAGTAGCAGACAAACACACAAACAATAAAATACAGAAAAGTTTTGATTGTGGTTGAAGTAAATAGGCATACAATGCGCCACTACCCTAGGCAATTATTTTCACCAATGTGTGGGGCCGCAGATGATATAGTTGCCAGAGCACTCGCATACAACCAAAGTAATGAGTTTGATTCTCGACAAAGTTGGTTACCAAATTTTTGCATGTGGGATTTATGTCAAACGAAGCTGCTGGTCAGGGAGGAGGGTTTGCTCTGGGAACTCTTGTTTTTACCACCTCTTCTACTCCGGCACTTTTCCATCATAGGACCTCATTTCATGTCAACCTCCAGAGTAAGGTAATGGCTACAGGCACCCAGTAGTAAGTCTGCATTTCAGGGTGCGATATCCTGGCCATCGTGAGTCCTACTCACGTGATACATATTTACAACAATACACAGCAAAATTTGAAGATGAATGTTACAGTCAAGGCATAGGAACTAACTAGCACTGCAAGTGCCTCAAATATTGCTCAAACAACTTATTATCGCCGCTAAGTTTAACACTTAAACAAATACAGAACAGCTGGTGCATTTTTGTGACACCCCAAGTGAGCTTAACTGTATTACAGCTTAGGAAGTTCAACATTATTACTTTGGCAAGGAACAAATTCTGCCACCAGTGAAGATGTAAGGTAAGTGTGTCTGAAGTCTCGTCACCAGTGAGGACATTAGAGACAGCGACACACAACTTGGAACAATAACAGGAGCTGGGAGAGGACTTGGCTATGTCCTCTGTTAAGGAAGACAGGGAAAAAGATTTTGGTCAGCACTGAACATCTAAGTCTTGAGCGCTGGTAAGGGGTGACATGATGCGCGTATGGAGAAGTGCCAGAAGTAAAGGTCGGAGGAAACTGTATAGCCCCAACAAAACAAACCGACCAGCAGCATCGTCCGGCATGATTCCCACGTGTGAAAATCTGGGGACTGACCCAGCCGGGAATCGAATCCGGATTGCCTTGTTGGAGGCACATACTCTAGCCACTGCCTCTTCTGCCAATGTTTGTGCTGGTATTGGTAAGGGGGCTAAACAGGTGTAATCTGCGGCTTGGAGAGATTTTATGATTATGGAAGTGATTACATACATTTTTTTGCAAAACGCAAATTACAAAACTGAAATTACTTTTTTTACGGAAAAAAATTAGTGATTCTCCTTCATATTTTTTCTATTTTTAATACCATTTTTCATTTTATAAGCTACCTCACAGAAGAAATTATCTCTTGTCTAACTCATCAATAAGCAATTTGATTGTCATTCTAAGGGCCGGTTTCACCAACAAAGTTTAACTTTGCCACAAAGCGAGATTAACAAAACTTGATGAAGAGTTAAACATGAGTTTAAGTTACAGGTACGTTCTACCTACAACATAGCAAGTGTAAGTTACCAGATATTAGTTGGCTGCACAATGGGTTGTGTGAGCAGAGTTGCCTTAATTGTGTCGGAAATGCCCACACACTTGTCGGAGATTGCCTAATGAGTGTTTGTGAATTATTTCATTTGGAAACTTTGTTACAATGTTCTTGAGGGGGAGGTGAGAGTGTTTGTGTCATACTATCTAGGGGGGCTAGGCACCCCTGGGTGACTTTGGAGCAAAGCCAGAAAGAAAGACCAGGAGTAGATGGTCCAGCAAATATAATTTACATTATTTTATTGCTGTAAAGGCAAAGAGTGTACCCTTTAATGTTTATCTACACACAATTGTCGAATTATTTTCTCATCTATATATTATTTGCTAACCTTAAAATACCAAACGTGAAACATTACCTCACACATATCAAGTCTTGATTGCAGGCCTGGTAACTGTTTTAATGCATAAAAAGTGAGAAAAGTAACAGTTTTGTTCTAAAAAGTGACTATTTAAGTGTTTAATGAATAATCAAATAGTGATCATACAGAAAGAAGCCATGTCTATGTGGCCTCCACAATCCCCATAGCCATCCAACGCTCACCTCAAAAGCTTTGTCATTCTAAAATTGTTTCTTTTAACTACAAATCATACATTCATACTTCAGAGAGAATACTTTTATGTGTAAAAAATACAAACTACATTGGAACTTAAATTCATTTTTGAACAAGTTTAATATTAATTATATGCTACAAAGAATTGGAAAATTAAATCTAATACAACATAGTAAAATAATAACATTTCCTGGTAGATCACAACATGTAAGAATTTAAAAAAGGAGTCACATTCATTCTGTTTTCGGTATCTTTTTAAATAAGTCAAGTCAACAATGTAGATTTTCTATTTTCCAAGTTCTTCTGCAAGTTCTCAGCCAATAACTTTTGCTTGTTTTCTTCTTTCCTTACTTTGGAAACATCCTGTAACATAGCTTGAGCAACTTCTACCTCTTGAAAATTCCATTCTGCAAAACCTTTCTTAGATGCTCATTTGCTTCTTCAAACAACATATCACCTGCTACGTTTTCTTTCTTTCTGTTTAAACTCTTCTTCCTTCTGCTGTATAGTTTTTTTTTCTTTATGCAATTCCCAATCATTTCTTACATGTAATATTTTTATTTTCTCCTCCTCAATTCTAGTTTTCGTTGCTAGTTCTAATTGTCTTTTCTGTTCTTCTAAGTAGTTACTATAACTTTTGTATGCAGTTCTTGCCATAGAAAGAAGGTTTTTTTTTTATAAAATAAACATACTCAGGATTGTTTTTAAACTGTTTCAAGCCATCTTTCACTGTCAATCCAGCATTTAAAGTCCTCTCTGACATAGATGCTTTCTCATCTGTCATTATTCTCCCTGATATTGACAACTGCCTTTCAATATCAGCATTTACATGGGAAAGTGACAATGAGGCTTTAACAACTTCTGTTACACTAGGATATTTCAAGTTTCCCGAGTCATGTGTCTTGTCAAAAAAATGTTACCAGAACATGTTAATCACCTGTCCTATGCTCCCTTATTAAATTTCAAGCTGAAGCAGTTTCCATTAATACGTCTTCCCGAACATCAATTGGAAGACATTGAGCAATATGTACAATATCTTGACAACTACGATAACTTTCCCTCTCATCTAGATACAAGCAACGAAAATGCATTACACAACGAGGCGATGAAACCGGAGCTATATCCATGATATGCTCACAAGCATGTACATAGTGACTGAACATTTTTCAAGAAACAGAGTTAATCTTTTTCAGGGGCATTTCTCAATACTTCTTTAACACCATCTCCACAAACTATGCTCTATAGTGGAAGAAAGTTTGGCTCAACAAATATATCTGAGTTAATATTTTTCTTACTAGAAGAACTTACCACTTCTGGTTTGCACACTCTCCTTACTAGGGCTTGAAACAATGCAACCAACTAGCTGTGAAGATGTGTCTTTCTGAAATTATCCTGTAAAGCGTGTGAAAAATTTGGCACTAGAACAAACCAAAAATCAATTTTGCCTTGATTGTAGGCAGTTTTAGCACTCCTACTATCCTCGAAGACACTGCTCTTTTTGCATGTTTCAGGTCTCTTGTGGCACAAATTTAAGAAAGTACAATAGAACAGCATCCCACTGTTCCAATAACCTGGTTGCTGCATTTTATATGCTAAGCCATCTTGAATTGCAATGCTTGACAAATTGATGATTTGGAAGCTTAATGTCATTTTGAAAGGTGCTGAAGTCCTCACACCTCGCAGGCCAGCCATCAAAAAATTAATATACAGAAGTAATTAAATCTGAAGCATCTGCCCTAGTTCACGCAATCCTTTAAAAAACGTGTTGTGTATGGTATTAATACAGCACGAGCCAATGCCAACAAGACTTTTCCCACGAACAAAATTAGTTTATTCATTTAAGAGACAAGTCACTATTTTGTTTACGTTTGGCCCGTCACTTCCAAGCATGAGCAAATTCTGAAGAGGAAGATGTGCTCCATTAACAGCATGCATTAACTTGTTAAGATTATCTTCTGCTGTGGCTTTTCAAATAAAAAAAGTTTCCAAATGTTGTGAACAAATACGCTGTTTAGATCTCTACCAATATTTAACAGTGATTTGAAGCTCCTTCTTTCCATCACTATTTGCAGTTTCATCATAGCACAAAGTATACAAGGCTCCTTCCATATCTTTAATGACAGAATCCCTCAAGTATGGCCCTAAAGCATCAGTGATGAGGTAGTGCAACTTTGGGCGGCTCAACAAAAAACTCTCTGGCACAGCACCAGGTAACATAGTGTTAAAGACAAAGAATACGATCACAAGATGATAATGAATAATTACTTGCAACTGCCTTCACCATCCATATCAGCTCTGCTGTTGTTGCATAGTCTTTATTAGAATGTAAACCCAAGTTACAATTATTAGACACACCGACACTTGCACTGGGTGTACTATGCACCGCACTAAGTTGTAACTGCCTCAGTGAAAGTTTGATTCAGCATTCATTCATATGTTTTACTGCACTGGCATGTTGTCTTAGAGCTTGGAAACCTTTGGCTGAAACACTAACTGTCTTACTGCAGACTATACAAAAAAATGGGTTCACCATTTTCTGACGCCGGAAATTAATTGCAAGTGAGCTTGATGGATGGTTAGGATGGAGTTAAAATGAATAAATACACTGCAATGAAAAAAAGTGACTAAAGCGACTAAACTGTAAAAGAAGTGACAAAAGTGACAAAGCCCAAAAAAGTGACAAAAAGTAAAAACTGGCTTATTTACCAGACCTGCGACTGTGTTGAAAACTGTCTTACAATGAGAAAATTTAGCAAATACACTTGACACTAATCAAAAAATATTTTAGCCCCTACTTATTTGAAGGAAATTCCAGACGATGTTCAAGAAGTTCTAAATGTGAATAAATCTGTACCATATTCGTCAAAATGATCATTTCTTTCTCGAATCTGATGAGGCCGATACACAGGAATAGAGACTTCATCGTCTGTATTATCTTCAAATACCAAATTGTACACCGCTCACACCATTTAATTTGGAACTTAAGCGAGATAGTGAAATTACCTGGCCAAAATTGAGAAGTTAAAATTTAATCTCGCTTAAGACGAGAGAATCGTGTTTAACTGCTTGGTAAACCCAAAACATGAATAACTGAGATTAAGTGCTATTTAATTGCGATTAAATCACTTAAACTTGGTTGGTGAAACCAGCCCTAACCTGCAGAAGAGCTAATCTTAATTTAAACGACTAATACTAGCACACAACAATCAATAGGTTTCAAATTTATGTTGCCAACATTAAATTGAGGAAAAAACGGTTATATCTCTATTAAAAAAACATTTTCATTGCCAAAGCAAAAATTCAAAACAGCAAAACATCCAAATACCAGACAATGAATAATAAAATAAAATCAACCACAGCACATGATAATCACAACACAGTGAAATGTGTAACTACCCTTCAAAGTTCCTGAGAATAGAGTAGTTACATAGGGGCAGTCATTAATACAGTCAAACTTCTATTATTACGTCCCACAGTTCCTGAGAATACGGTTGTTAGAGAGAGGTGGTCGTAATAAAAAGGGTCTTTATGGAGGGATTTTACTGTATTCAATTAAAGCAGTTATACCTCATACAGCTAGGTGATTTTTCACATATTTCCTTTTGTTACTAGCATTGAGCTATCAGGTAGTAGTAGTCTCTAAAATATTTTATTAGAACAAAAAAAACTCATTGAATAAGAGAATGTTATTCAACAGTACACACAAAAAATTTATAGTATAATTTTCATGTAATTTTAATTTTTAAAATCAGATATCTTTGTGCCACTGATTAATTTTTGTACACTTTTCCAGGTGTTCCAATATAAAACGCAAATTTTCCAGAGTAATGAAAACCATACAAAATGTACAAATAAAATACAAACCCATTACAATATTCGTGTTGGGGAACATGATAATTAACCGCAGGAAAGTGAATCCGCAGTAGTGTACCAAGAGTAACCATTACTTTAATTATACATTACCAGAATAAAATTACTGCGCTTTAACCTAATCTGATCTAGAATTTATTTGTACTATACTATCCTTTCGAAAATTGTAATATAATTTAGTTTACCCTACTTTCATTTACCAAACGTTCCGTATTATCCCACGCCCCACAACAGAAAAAATATGTATCACTTAGCAAGACAAACTTCAGATGTTAGCATTCATAAATTCTATTTTTTGTTACTCTTGACCAATATCTGTAGTTGTCTTAAAACTGGACATAGTTTGCATTTAATAGGCTTTTTTCCCCAACATCTTCAATGTTCTGATAGCCCATTTATGTCACATTAGCAGTACTGTGCTGTGTTACAAAATATTTATACATAGAACAGTGTCCCACTCACTCATAAACTAACAGTCCAAACCATTGGACCTAGAGAAATGCTTCATCTTGCGCCACAAGCACCTAATAAAAAGGGATTTTTCAAAATTTCTAAATTAAAGGGGTGGAAAGGGATGAAATGTGTTTTCAATGAATCCTCTATAACGCTTAAGCCCATTGTGATATCTGAGTTATTTTAGTTTCAGAATGTAGCTTACAAAAATGCATATTATTCAATTTTTTGATTTTTCGAAACACGAAAATTAAGGTGTTGAAATGCCGCAAAATCTGCTTTAAGTCAATCCTCGATAACTCTCAAACCCGTTGAGATATTGAGTTGATTTTTGTTTCAGAATAAAGCGAACACTCCTAAAAAACTGTTTCAAGTTTATTTTAAATTCAACCTCTAAGGGCATTAAAAATAAATAAAAAAAGGAATTTCAATTCCTCCTCTGCAGTTATTGAGGTAATTTTTAAATAGGAATGAAGCTTACCTAAAAAGGTACGTATTTATGAATTTTCACAATTCAACAATTTAGTGGATGGAAGATGTAAAATGTTCCAGAAATCCCGAAAAGCAGACATGACCATTGAGAAATAATTTAAAAGTTGTTATTTTTTGCCATCCTATTAATACATATACCTCATTGGACACGGATCTGTATGTACGCTACACATTTTTTTTTTTTTAAGAAATCTGACAATCTCTCAGCATAGTAGTTTGCAACACTGGTTGGTGGTATAATTTGGGTTCAAATCCCATGTAAGATAAGTTGACAGGGAACTACTGTGATATATAGGTGTACATATACGTTAGTGGCAGAACTCAATTTTCTATTTGCAATATGACAAATTAAGGATGGATCCCCTTGCAGTGTAAGCATCCACTAATAGGTGTGTTTTTCTGTTATCCTCGATGTCTCATAAGCCCGGTGAGGTATAGTTATGCTATAGGGAATGAAAAGTCCTAAAATGTGTTTTCGCCACGTCCTCAAAATATCACTAACACCATTAACTATTTTTGTAGTTTTTCCTTCAAAAATTCCACGCAAGCAAAACTCTGGTAGGGCAGCTAGTATTGGATATTGATTAAATAAAACATAATCCATACATAGAACGAGATTATTTATATATATATATATATATATATATATATATATATATATATATATAGAGAGAGAGAGAGAGAGAGAGAGAGAGAGAGAGAGAGAGAGAGAGAGAGAGACAGAGAATCAAACTAAATATTTGTGCATGGACTATCTCATGTTTGTGGTTTATATGCAGAACATTAAAAACTTTTTAAAATTAAATTCTCAAAGTTAACCTTTCCTTTTACATGTCTGAAATCATAGTAAATTAACGACACTATACCAAACATCGATTTTACCATTATTACAATAATTAAATTCAGCAGCTCCCTTTAGCTAACGTCATAGGTTTGTACCTCCTGAATGGCAGACAAACTTAAAAAAAGAAGCATCATAAGTTACAGATCTCGCTACATTTCTGCTAGCTAAAAGCAAGCAACTCACCTGAAACACAAACATATGTTTTCCCTCTGGGACAGGACCAACATAAATTGTGTCCAGTACTTGGTCGTAAGCCTCACTTTCCGCAGAGCCCACGTAGATCATTTGCCACTCCAAGTCTGCAAGCAAAATCTGACTGTTAAACATTGTAACTCCTCTGCATAAAACTGTAATTTTAATGGGTATGAAGGTAGAAGAAAATGAAGTGCAAAGTAGATACAAAAACTGTTAATAACTAAAAATCAAATAAACCGACAAACACAATAGCCTAACATCAAATAAATAAAAACCAATTTTTAAAAAATTAAACTAATAAAAGAAAGCAAAATATGAGTTGCGAAAATATTCAATCATACCGAACACCAGTGAGTCTACTACCAAAGTAATTAATTATATTCAGCGACACAAAATAAAAAGGAGCGTAAAACATCACTTTAAGAACATTCAGTAATACAAATAAAACATCCAATATAATTATTTTTAGTTCAGTGGTATGGAGTTCAGAAAATTAAAAACTTAAGCACTAAAGAGAAGACTTACATAAGCAGTAGTCACAAAAATTGAGTGTACACAACTCAGTGAGGTTTCAAAGTAATGTAACAAGTCAGCGCTCTCGAAGGCATTGGGTAGTTGGAAGCTATTGAACTGGCGACGCAGTGCGTTTATCTGTTTTAGCTGGGCTCCGGACCCTAATTTAAAGCTATAAGGGGGTTGTTGCCATAATTAATAAATTACGTGTAGTTGTTTCGGCAGGGAGTCAAGCTCCCACCAGCCACTGGAACTGGCATGATGTAAAATCGTGTTGTCGTCTAAATGAGGTTGGTGTTGTCTGCAAGTGGCTAGTTAAACTCTAGAGTAGTAGTGCCTGATTTCCCTACAGCAGTGAGTGCTTAAGAACATCACTGCCATATCATCGTGTGGGTGTTTGTGAAAAGAAGATAACATGTTAGTAGCACGTTTCTGGTGTCAAAAGCACCATGACTAAAGGTCGGTTTACGATGCAAACATGTACGCAATAACAGTAACCGTAACACTCTGAAGAGTATAAGAACGAAGACATGCGGTATGCAAAGGCCTTGTGCGTCCATGTAGTCTGTGTTAGAAAATGGCTGCTGGTGTCAGCTGTTCATTATTTTGTTTCGGTTGGGCCGCTATAATTTTGTGTTTCTTATTAATCTGACGTATTTGATGTCATAATTATTAGATATGGTAAATTTCCTACATTTTCCTTATTTGCTGTGTTACTTTCTTTTTTCTCCTTTGGCCATAGTTAAATACGTGACGTGTTTTATTATTCTAAACCTGTTTTGCCAAACTGCCTTGGAAATGTTTTAGAGCAAATTATTTCCTAGAGCATTCCTTGTAAATATGTGTTGTATGGCAACTAAAACAATACAGGTATCTTAATTCGCACATTACCTTACCCTCCTAACCTTAGTTGTAACTCAATCCCACACTGCTCACAAACTGCACAAACTAAGAATTTCATGACAGCATGCTAGCTGCTGTGTTATTCCTGTATTTATATTTAAGTAAAAAATACCCTCCGACAAATATGATGTAGTTCGACGTAATTCTACACGGTACGTATGCATCACCATAAACTGTGTCGTAAAAAAACCCCAACTTTCATTTCTTTACGCTTACGTTTACTATGCACATGTTTGCAAGAGCCTTGGTCAAAGTCATGGCTAACCAGTGTGTGCACTGGCGTGCATATTCCTGTAGGGCTTCATTCTGCGAAGTGCAAGTGGTTGTCTACTGAGGAGACTGAAGTCCTTATATACCCTGGTGTCGGGGTGGCTGCTTCCTGGTTGGCTGGGGTTGTCTGCCAATCACAGGCTTGCTGGCTCCTGATTGGCTGAGATGGTTAGCCAGTGCTGGCATGATCCTGGTTGGCTGGCCAATCCTGGTGAGTCTGTCAGGACTGCCCTCTGGTCATTAGATTTTGGGTCATCCACGAACAGATGCACCCATTGTTTAGTCGGTAGCCATCTTCCCTGTTGATATTGTTGGGGTGTTTCATAATCTCTATTGCCTCTCTCACAGTCCTCAAGTAGTAATTGCTGATGTTGACTATTGTGGAAAACCTGTCTAAATTGATGCTGTGTTTGGTTTCCATGTAACGTTCTGCTCTGACTGTTGGTTTTCGTATTTGTAGGCTCTGGTATGTTCTTTTATTCTGATTGTGATTTTTCTGCCTGTTTGTCCTATGTACACTTTCCAACACAAAAAAGGAACTTGGTATATTCCTACCTGTTCTTTGGCTGGTGTTTCATCATTTGCTGATCCCAGAATACTTTGTACCTTGTTGATAGACTTTGAGATGGTATGTATATAATGCTTTTTGAGAAGATGAGCCAGTCGTTCAGTGGTGCCTTTTACATAAGGTAGAAACTGTCATGTTTTCAGGTGTTCTTTTTGAGAATTCCTGGGTTGGCTTTTGATGCCCTTCTGTATTTCAAGGTGTGAGTAACAGTTTGCTTCTAAAGCTGCGGTGGGATGTTTAGTTCATTTCTGCTTCCAGGTGGTGTTCTTCACATATGGTTTTTGCTCTGTGGGTTAGTCTGGATATGACTGTTCTTTTCTGTGAGGCAAAAAAGGAGTTGCGAACAAACAGGTCTTGACAATTTGACATACCCCAAGGAATGAAACAAAAAGATGAAATTTGAGCAGTAGGGAGTAGTCTTGAAGACTTCATGATAATTGATTGAAATGTGGTGGCACTTCTGGGGTTGCCAGGATGTCTTGCACTGAACTTGGTGAAAAAATTGAACCCCTTTGACTACTGTTGGGTAAAATTGAATCCCGTGACTACTGATGGGTTGATTCCGATTCCATAATTGATCATTTCCATTGATTCGACTGGAATTAAAATTGAATTGATTCCCTAGTTTTGGAATTGAAATTATTGGTTCTCAAAATAATCATATAGCACATTTTTAGTCTTGCAAGAACACCAATTTTATGAGGCATCACGGTGCCCAAGAATGACCTTGCGTAAAATCACTGTTTCATAAAATAGGGGCTATACTATTGATTTACACAAAAGGTTGTGTGTATAAATGACAAAGAATTTGTGTTTTTAACTTTATTTTAGCTATGCAATTATTTTACATGTAATGTCAAAGACAGTCTAATATAGCCCATAGAATATGTGTCAGTATTTGCTTCTGGGAGATACCTCTGAGGAGCATTCCTCTTCGGCTGAACACCACTGGTAATAAATAGTGAATGTGAACGAATATGTGTTTACACAAATAGGTTCCATTTAATTCAATATTAAATACTTCTACAGTTTTCTGGCACTTACACTAGTGCCTATAATACATTAAAAATAGTTCATACCAGTGGCGTCTCCTGAACAAATGTGGTGGGCGTGCTGTCAGGGGGCATTTTCATTTTATAAAGGAACACCGTTTCATGTAATAAAGCGGGGGGTCCGTGGGTCCTCCCCCAGAAAAATTATTCTAATTTTTTTGAGAAATGTTTGCAAAATATATTTTTTAAATAAAAAAGGTTTTCCAGATAAATCTTTTTTTAAGATTATGTATAAAAATAGGAGGAAGAGGGTTATATCCCCTACACACAGCCCTGGGTTCTGTTCTCAAAGAACTCATTCGCAAAATTTGAGTTGAAAGTTACATACTCATAACACCATTTCATATAGACATGAGACACAAATACTACTTATATAGATGTATAATCACACTAAAATGGAACATATTTGTAGAAAACTTTTTTTGTACCAACTGTTTGACAGTTTCATTATCCTCCATTTTCAATATGTGACAGAAACACTACCAGTAGCATTTCTAAAAAAAATAATGATAACAATAAATAACATCAATTAAAAACTATCAGTGTTAAAAGTACTGTAATTAACATAAGTTTACACGAATAATTGAATACAATATGTGCATTACGGATTCTGTCCCGTCTTGTAAAACGCAATCACCAACCTGCCCACACTCACGCAATAACTTTCCAGGCAGAGGACAGAGGAGGAGGCGAGCGATGCTGAGTCACGGAAGGACCTGAGCAACCCCGAGCATTTTCCGATGATATCCGAATGCTTGCACAGTGTCAGCGGCTAGACATAAGTCAGGGCGATCTTCAAGGCAACAGCATGCCTTGTCTCCCCTTACTAAAGCATCAACATTGGCCACTAGCCTTCCCTCTCTCTTCTTAAGGCTGTTCCATTGCGTATTCAGATCGACATGTCAGAAATTTCAATTTTATACGTCAAAAGTGGCTCGCATACCTTCCACGAAGACGTGGAACACATCACAGAACGCGTGAACTTGCTATATTAGCCACCGCGCTTCAGGATATCTCACACTCGCCTCTGGGCGCTGCTGAAGAGAGGGTCTACGCTTCTCTCCCCTCCAAGCGATGACAGCGCTCAGCGTATTGGAACAGCAGTGGTGATGAACTTCGGTACTACGTAGTCCCTGCTGTCTGTGCTCAGCTGTCACATGGCGAGAGTGAGAGGTGGGAGGGCTCGGTCCTTGAATGGAGGAGTGGGGGAAACTCGTCAGACCACTTTGCACAGTCTGGCCTGTGTGTTCACTGCGATTTGGTTTTGAAGCTTCTAGCAGGGGTTAGGACGTGGGGGTAGGTGAGCCGCTCTACGACAGTGCATTTCTTCCAACGGCTCTACCAATAATTGTACAGAACTCCTTTAAAATTTTTACATGAAATAATAAATACATTTTCTCAATCGGTGTTGTATCGTAGACAAAGTGGTCACATGACCAGATTTTGATGTACTACAACTGGTGACTATTTTTTATCAAACCAAAGAATGAATATCTAACAGATCACGAATTACACTCCATATTAAAATGCAAAATACATTCACATTTATTAAAGTGGTAAGGAATAAGTAGTCATTTCTACTGTTCGCAGGAACTGATGTTAATTACAGTGTTGTAAACTGTTAATCACTGTTTACCGATATTACCTTAAAAATGATTTCCTTTTAACTTATGATTTCCTCATTGGCGCTTGCTTAGTAAATGCAGATTTCAATTTAGTTACTACTACACCGAAGTGTTGCTACGAACACTAAACAAGTGACTGGCAGAGCCCGGAAAATTCGCGGGTTCACTGACCAGTAGACTAGTCTCCAAGAATGTATGTTTTCTCAAGCAGACAGCAGCTGCTCATTAGCTGCTCGCTTCCACGGTAAAACGGGCAAGTGATAAGTTACATTTTTTTTTTGGCTCAGCGATATTCAGCAGGTGTCAAATAAGTCAAGGGCCAATTGCGAAAGTGACACGAACGTGTAGTTGCTGGAATTCTAGCTTGTGTCGGAAAGAAAACTTGAATTTTTCAGGGCCGTAGTGATTGGCCCTGACATCCTAATTATATCATACAACTTACAAAATTAGAAACCAACGAAAGTACTATTTCGTGCGCAGGACATTCTCATAAGTTCAGCTGAAGAGTGACTAACACTTTCTCGTCTAGCTAACAACCTGTGATAGTCCAATTGCACAAATTCTTCACATATTTCATCAATATTTCAAAAATGAATCAAAGAATATAATACTATTTTTAACAGGAAAACTTACAAAGATGTTGGAAGCGTCCACAGTTTACCCTTGCCTTCATGTCAACGCATTACGTAACAAAATGTTGACATTAGATACTATTGCGTTGTTTAAAATTCAGCAACCGATATTCAATGAAGTATGCTCTCGGGTAGCAGTAAGCAAGTGGCAGGCAATTATTATGAACATATCTAATTACTTTTTTGATTCCATCCTATATCATGCATCAGCTCTAACTGTAGTGAAGTCGCTGTAGTGTACCAATTATTTTTGTAAGTAATGTGATGTCACACGTGTGTAAGACTAATAATTACTTGGTTATGAAATTATTATCAACTTGTTTGATACAATCTACTTTCAAACTTAAGGTCGCATACTTTTATTCATATTATATGAGATATATTTTGTTAGGATGGATACAAAAGACGGATACACTCTTTGGGGAATATACCCTATGCATGAAAATGATGTATACTCTTTTATAATGCGATTTATGACCTTCCGTAATAAGTAAAGGAGGTAATCAATTTTACAATCGTGAAAATACACTTGAATGTTTTGTTTACTCAAAATAAAAAAAATATATTGAAAACTATTTAAATTATATCCTTAAACTCGTTTATGTTAACAAGATCTTTAACATGTAAAGAAACCAACCTCAAAAAGTTAACATAACAGAGCAGCTCCCTTTCATTGCTCAGAACTAGTTTTGCCATGAGTTCGGTGAGCATTGTAGTGTATGATATATATTTTTTTAATAAGAGGCCCTCATAAACAGAAAGAAATATTGCTGCAAATGCATAGCATGCTTAGTTCACGAATGAATAAAAAAATAGTATAATGAGATGTGCGACAATCGTACAATATATATTATGTAGACAAAACTGCTGTTTTCTGCCATCCGTATTATTTTGAGAGTGCAAGTCTTTGCAATAGATTCTTTGTAGATTGAAGTTATACTAAACATTATATCAGTATGCGGTAAAAACTTTGTTAAATTTTTAGTATTTAAATAGTGTAAGTAATATTGCATAATGAAGTGTTCGAAATAAATGTTCACGGTCAATTTTAATAACTACAAATCCTATAAGCTGCATTAAAAAACGTACCTAATTTTTCATAAGGAATAACCCCTGAATTTTATCCCTATTAAGGAAACCAAAATTATATAATTACATACAATGTAACGATTAAATGATCCTTTGCGTCTGTAAGTCTAAACATTACCAAAGTACAAATACTACCTAATTTCATAGTTAAATGGGCCTGCATTTTAGCATTTAAGGAATTATAATTTTTAAACTGAAGCTATTCGAGTGGTTTTTCAATAAAATTAAATGTGAGATATTTGGATTCTGAAAACGGAACCAATGTAATGCTTTATTTTGCAAGGAGCAAGAAACTAACCGCTTTGATTTCACAAGGGTTTAGTGCTCCAAAGAATGTTGTTTTAGTAAAATGATGATTGCAGTACGCATAACTTAGTGTTGTTTTTCACATAGCATGTGTTTTATAGATTTCAATATTTATTTGATGTCTTAAGAGTATGTTAATTAATATACATGGTTCTGATTCAGAACTAGTTAATGTTGTGCAGCTTCAAATTAGAAGATCTTCATAACATTCCTGATATTTAAAACGTTATTCAAACATACGGCATAAATTTTAAGCGAATTCTCCTTTGTATGCTCGTTGCATCAAGCTCTTAAATTTAAGAAATGTTATTACAAAATGCGTGTTCAATTAAAGTCGTGGTTGGAATTCCTGTAATATATTTATAACTACAATCATTCATTCTTTCACTGTGCTAAGTTATCCAGATTCACTTCCTCGTTTTCGTAGAGATGTGCGAAGCATTGCTGGTTCTAACATCCAAAATGGAACTGTAACCAGGCTACTCGGCCAGGAATTAATAATATTCAACACATAGTTGCTACAAGCGTCAAGGATAACCTCCCCACTCCAACAGCGACACAAATTGCCACACAGGACAAAATACAGGCCCGTAGCCAGGTGGGGTCCAAGTCGGGCTACGCCCGACCTGGGTTAATTTTTGCGCGATATATCATAGTAAGATAGACCTATACACCTCTGCAGAAATAGCTGACACACAGGCAAACTAGCCCCTCCAGGGCAATGGTTCGCTCGATCTGAAATAATTTTCTAGCTACGGGTCTGGCACAATATAGGGGTGTGCCCTTGTCCGTCTGCAAGCCAACACCACCTGGGACACATCACCTTCAAGATGCACCACGACGTCCACCTACGACGTGCCGTTCGTCATGTCCGATCTAGCACATCAACTTCGACAACATTAAAGGTGGGACTGTTATTGTAACTAATTAAGTGGCTCATAAATAATCTTTTAAACCAAACTCTTTAACTTAAATATCTATTCAAGCCTCCCTCCGCGAATAACCTTCTTAAATGTAAATGTATAAATGTATTATAAACTAAAATACAGTTCCTAAAACCTAATTGTGCGCATTTCAATAGTATTTATAACAGGAACAATTTTTGTACTTTACGCGAACAACCTCAAATAAATAATTTTATTCGTAAATCGTAACAACTTGCATTATATTCAGTGTAGGTCTACTGTGGATGAGAACTTTTCTTTTCAGTAATAAAATGTACCGTACGTTGAGCATTGCATTTTGGAATAAACATTAAATGTTAATGTCAAATCGGAAAAATTACAACAAACTGTGTGTTTAATTTTACGATATTGGAATAACGCGTGTAAGCGTGATTATTGTGCAAGGAAATTATTTTTATGGAATTTGTGTAAAGCAAATGACACAGAATAACTTAAAAACAATTTGAAATACATTCCCTTACTTTGATTCTGAACATATTATGAGGTACATTCAATTCAGTTTCATAATACTAATTTTACATCCGAAAATTTGATCAGTCCAAATTCATCTAAACAGTTATGTTTGGTCTTACATTGCTATCAACTGGAATTTTTAATATAGATATTTTTGTAACAGTGAAGTAAGGATGAATTATCAAAGCACATTACTAGAGTGGAATGTGAGATAATTTTTCTTGTCAGCGTTTAACATTGAGGTCTTTAGCGCTGGTGAGAGATGACATGATGTTACTGGAGTAGAACATTACTACAGTGAGCACACACACACTTTTGGTAAATAATAAACAAGCAACTTTTAATGTACAATCTGCAGCTGGTTACACGTTTATTTCCACATAGCTTCCGTACTCTGACACATAATATCTGGCTACGATTGGCATACACACGTATTGTTATATTGGTATAGCATAAAATGATTTCTTGAATAAAGAGCCTTAGAACAAACCATATGCCAATAACTACTAATCCATGTCAGTAACACAATTACCCACTTCGTCCATTATGTACTCCATATTTACAAGTTAAGAAGTGCCACAAAATTGTTCCAGCTTGATAAATTACAAAATTTTAGCAATGACTACCTCTACAGCATTTCACCGGCGAGAAATGTACGAAAACTCCATAAAACACATCTGCGTAAACTGAACACACGCTGCAATAAACAAATGAAATTGTTTCCTATCTGTACATTTAACCACAGAAATCTGCTAAGATTGGTAAAGTAAAAATATTCTTACTATTCCAGCACTTCATTACACAACAGAGGTATATAAGATGTAAAAACAAGAACTGTTCGCACTAAACCACTATAAGACTGCTTAGCAAAATATAATCCACAAGCGTTATTTGAAACGTATTGCAATTATCAGATATAACTGACAGTCCAATACTAAGAATACTGTAATCATTCTAGAATATTGCTTGGTATAATAATTTTGTAGTTACATTATCTCCACTTATAACAATGTGTGGGTTTGTGTGGTTGAGCCGTACAGTGTGCGCATCGGGTTAAGAACAACACTTTTTCTTTTGAAAAGTTCTAATAATGTTATTATATATATATATATATATATATATATATATATATATATATATATATATATATATATATATAAATAAATGAAAGCTGACTGATTGACTGACTGACATATCAAACTGCAGCCCAAACCACTGGACCTAGAATCATGAAATTTTTTGTGGTTCCCCTCAGGTCGTAGGCGAGCACTAAGAAAGGATTTTTCGAAATTCGACCTATAAGGGGGTGAAAAGGGGTGAAATGTGTTTCCGAAGAAACGTCAATAGATCTCGAACCCGACGGCCAATCATCGTGACTTTTACTTTAATAGGACACTCGTAAAAAAGCATATTAGCTAATTTAATGATTTTTCGAAGTTCAACATTTAAGGGGTTGAAAAGACCTTAAATGTGTTTCCAATCAACTATCGATATCTATCGAACCCTTCGGGATAGAGAGTTGATATTCACTTCAAAATATTACTTACGTAAATACCCAAAAAGTAGTTTTAGGTTTTTTTTTAAATTCGATCTCCAGGCAGTAAAAAGGGGTAAAATGTGTTTTTAATGAATCGTCTATAGCTTTGAAACACAATTGGCTATCGTCGTGATTTTAACTTTAATTGGTTACTTTTACAAATGTCTATGGCAGGACTTAAAAGACGTTTCGAAATTCTTTATTTAAAGGGGTGAAAATATGTGAAATGTATTTTCGATTATCCTTCCATATCTATTGAATCAATCGAGATATCAAAGTGCTCTTTGCTTCAAATTGGTGCTTTGGTTAATATTCCAAGTACCATCTAAAATTTATTTTCTGAATTCGGCCCTAAACTGGTTAAAAAGGGGGTAATATGAGTTTTCGACTCACATTCGATATATATCGATCCCATAACTTTTTATACAGTGGCGTGATTTTTGTTCAGGATTGATGCTTACTCAAATACCTAAAAAGTAATTTCAGGAATTTTCGAAATTCGCCACCTAAGGACGTGAAAAGGGGTGAAAAGTGGTGAAAAGCGTTATCAATTAATCGTCGATATATCTTGAACCCAGCGGGCTAATGTTGTGTTTTTTACGTCCATGAGACACCAATAAAGTATTCCAAAACGTGATTAAAGGGTTTTTCGAAATTTACTCTCTTAGGTGGTAAAAAGACCTTGAATGTGTTTTAGATAAATCCTCGATATTTATCGAACCCGTCGAGAAATACAATTAATTTTTGCTTCAGGATGATGATTACAGAAATTATCACAAAACGGTTTTCAGATTTTTCGAAATTCAATTTCTCAATACTGTGCAGGGGTGATATGTGTTTTTTTTAGTGAATGATTTATTTTGATTCGACTGAACGGGCTAGCAATGTGATTTACACTTCAGTTGGATACTTGTACAAATGTCTAAGATGTAAATTTGAAATATTTCGAAATTCGAACCCAAAAGGGCGAAAAAAGCACAAAATTTGTTTTCCATCAACCCACGATATCTATCTAACCAGTAGCGATATTGAGATGTTGTTCGCGTCAGAGTGATGCTTACGTAAATATTTAAAAAAATATGTATTTTTTTTCTTTGTAAGAAACATGATTATATGAATAAAACTAAGTTGGTCAATATTCAAGGCAGACGATCCGAAAAGCAGGAACGAGCAGCGAGAAACAACCTATACAGGAGTTTCACTCTACAGTAACCTATCGAGACGTGGTGTTGTACAACCTCTATAAGCCCAGGACACAGATATTTTATTTTTTTTTTAATAAAATTTTATTTTCATGAATTATTTCGACGTTACGTGACGCAGTTGTATGTTACTCAGGTCTAAATTCCGGGAGCTTCTGGGCTCGAATTCCGTTAAAAGCTGCGTGCGAACGTTCAATTCTGACACACAAAAACTTCAAGGCAGATCGAATTAGTGCAATTTACATGTAGTCTTTAAAAGGGGTAAAATTGCAGTTCGCTTTCCACTTAGGTTCCTCTACAATATCAGCTGAAATATCGTCGGTATACTGCCAAAAGTTATTAAGTCGTAAATGCTATTTCGTTTAAAAACAGTATTAAATTGTAGATATTAACAAATATGTGGTATGTTACTATACTGTGACACAACAGTACGAAACGACGAGTAGACTTTAAACTTGGGCAATTGTTCGTGAACAACATATAGATATTCCTAGCATTTTTATAATTTTATCTCATTTTGACTTTGTCACTTTTGGCAGTAAACCGACGATATATCATCTCACAAATCTCAAGTTTGGAGCAAAAAATAAGTTTCCGCGAATCCTTTACCCACTGAAACTTTGTAATGGCAATAAAGTTAAAGTGAATATTTTGAAAATATATAATTGAGGGCACCGTCACCAATGGTTGTGCACAGGGTAAACATATGTTTTTCATTCGATTAACCTCTTACCTTAGGTGTATGAAATTACCCCACGTCAAATTGGCAGGGCTATAAATAAGGCCCAGGCAAAGTCGCTGTTAGTGGCAGGGACAAACTTAAAACAGCTTTTCACGTGGACAGCTATAGCTACTTATCCTGCTGCAGAATTAGTTCAACTAGCCGCTTGGACATTCTAACACATGATGACTGAAGTACCAATCTTGTGTACAAAGAGGTTTTTCAATTAAAGTAAATATTATCAGTTACGAATAATACTCGCGAGCAAAGCCGCAGGGGAATGCTTATATATATATATATATATATATATATATATACACACACACACACACACACACACACACAGAGAGTTCTCACTCTCGTTAAGGCTTAGTATTTTTCTTTAGCATATACTTTACCTTAAATATATTTGGATCATTTGCCGTTATTACAAAGAAGAGCAGTACTGCAAGTCAAAATATTATTTTTACAGGCCGTGTTGACTTCAAACCTTTGTTTCTATGAGCTAATGTAATCGTACTGTGCATTATAATATCTTCTCTTAGAGAATAGCAACAGCTCATCAATTTTACACAACTAATATATATTTAACTTATTTAGCTTACGTATAAATAATAGTACTGATAAAATAGTCGTGTGATATAGAAATTTCTATGTATTTATTGGTGCCTAAACTTTTCGTACTTTTTAACATTTTAATTATCTTATGCAAATATTTAACGACTTTTCAAGAAATAAAAAATAGTACGTCGAAAAATTGAAAACAAATTAATACCTTTATTTGATTAACCATGCACTCTAACCACTTTGCTGCAAATACTTGCAGGCTGTATAAAGGTTAATTCTACTACAGGTTAGGAAGCTGAAGGGATTTCTTATGGATGAGTTTGACAAGGAACAAGCCCTGTCACCAATTGTACTCTTATCGCTAAGGGGACTAGAAAATGTGAGGCAATATTAAAATTAAATTTATCTAGGATATTTAAAATGAAAAATCTTTAAGTTTAATTTTTCTGATAGTTGAAAGAATACTTATTTTTCCTTTTCAACTTTATTTGCAAAATAATCTACTCGCATTTTTAAACTATTCAAACATTTGAAATTATTCAAACCATTCTCTGATTGGTCAGTGTAATCCCTTACCGATTGCAGCGAACCTAGCGGACGAATTCGTCCACTGCCAAACTAATAACATTGAGCTATTTTCCTAAGCAGTAGTGGAATTCACCTTAGCTATACTTAGCTTGCAAATAAATAAAATTATCATAAGCATATTTCTTCAAATGTGACATTGGTTTCAGATGTAATTCACTTCGCAAAATATAATTTATATAGGATACATTCATATTTATTTTAAACGTTACAGTTTTCTGTGAAGGTGATAGTCGCAGAAAGAAAAAACGAAGTATAAATAATATATTATATGTATCTTTAATTCAAATATTACAATTTCCCCTGTGTTCGTAATGATCGGCGCAAAATATAACACATGATAAATAATTGTACAACTATTGTAAAAAAGTATTAAGCATAACACCCTAATTTACGGAATAGAACAGCTATTGCTTTTTCCACCATCGCAGAGCTATAGCTATAGCTATTCATTTCCCCTACAATTGCAACGATGGCCTGTCTTACACTGTTACATACAAATGTGTTCGAAATAATAGGCTGTGCCCAATTAACAATATACATGTGTAACCGCAGACCAATTATTTTTCAACAATTAATTCATTTGACTTTTTTTTACCCGAAACACATGTAAAGTATAGTAGTAGCAGCGTTTGTTCTATTACGTTGCTGCACTGCAGAGGTAATCGAAGCCCCGAACTTTCGCGAACGACCGCCAACATAACGACATATAGAAAATGCCTTTCCTTCACATGACACTTTCTGCCAGACGATCGAAATTTATTTACAATTGGAGTGAATGCAAATATGTAGAATTGTAGACATACACCACTAAAGGGTAATTTCGTTTCTGAAATCCACAAGTGAAATAATGGAGAACAATAAACGAAGGCAACGAAAACAATTGTGGTGTCCTCAGTTTTTGTTGTTGCCTTTTTTTTTTTCATTTTTTTAATTGACATAATTCGCTATGGATTTTTTTGTTCATACAGGCCTATGTGGCAGACTAGCCTTGGTTTTTTATTTCTTTTATTGTCTTCCTCTATCTCGCGGATTTCTGGAACGAAATTGCACTGCAATGGCGTATGTCCGTAATTATATACAATTTCGTCTCGATGACTGTAACGACAAACTCAAAAAAATAATAACCCAGGTATTGAGATGAATTTGTTCCCGCGACATGTACAAATGCGTGCTTAAAAGCTCCTACAAGTGTATAGGCATTTCGAAACTGAAATACAAAATGCTGTCATTATGCCCCCAAAGGGGCTTCCCGGGACATGACTTTGGCTCATCCTCCGAGCGAATCTTAACTTTTTAGTTCTATCATTATTGCTAAATGTGAGACCAACAATGTACCGTTTACCTCACAATGAATTGCCAGGCATTAATGATTGATTCTAGAATTTATATTTACAGACACCAATTTTGAATGAAAAATCTCACGTAATGAGATACACCTATACGATAAACTTATTGAGTTCCATATCGGAGCTGATGTTTATTTCCAAATACGTATTACACTCCCATTCACTCAACATCAGAATTAGTTAATATTCACAAATTTACTAAGTATTTCCGTTTATTCATACTGTGGAAATAACACTCGGCAGGTTAGGGAAATCACTGCTAATTTTTGTAAAATAGATCATAACATAACAGCGAAAATTTTAAATTCATAAAAAAAATTGACACGGACAGCCCTTACAGTCCTCAAAATAATTGACTGTCATGCTTGTTTAGAAACCCTGACACTAGTTAGTAGAAAAGTGTCTATAAATTATATAAAAATATTTAGTTCACTATAGATAACTAGGAATGCCCTAATCTGAAATGTAATGAAACTATGTAAACACCTTATAAAATTCAGCACTTTTCTTTGTTGAACACTGTAATTTTTAAAAGTTTATAGTTATATAAGTTATGTGTGTAAACTTATTAGGTAAGATATTTAGCCGAGCATATTAAAAGATAAAACATTGATCACAAATTCAATAAACAATACTGTATTGCTGGTACAGCACTAACAGTTATGCTAGGGAAATACTAGAAACTAGGTGCACTAAGCGAACTCTTGTTCCTTTTGATACTCGCTGCTATAAACTACAGTGTTAAATGTACAATTTCATGTGAAGAAAATATTTAATAGTATGTGTTGCAAAAAAATCTCTAACGAACCCATCAATTCCGTTTTGCACAGCCATGTTTAAATGTTAACTTAACATTACATTTGCATATTGTTCATACACTGCAAACCAAATTAGCTTTTGCTCACTTAATTATTAGAGCTATTAGTTGTAACACAATTATATTTCATTGTTAAATTTTGCAACAACTATTTGTAAGGTTTATTCATCATGTCGGAGTAGTAGGCACTTCTTAGCTCGGAGCCCAGAATAGTCTGTACCTTTCGTTCTTCCTCCTTTTATGTTCTCATATTTTAATTTTCGTCACTTGGTAATGATGTCAAAAGGATAATGTTCTGGGTTCGGTCGTTAATGAAGTATGAACAGTAAAATACATACTTCCTAACGTCTTTGATATTTGTCATTGCGATTTTTTTTTATTGTGTTAGCCTACTTAAAAAATTCCAGCTGTCTCAGCGGTGTCTTGTCATTGTAAATATTTTATTATAATTCCCAAAATTGACATCACTAAGTATATGCACACTTTTGCAAGCTGAAATTTCCAGCACTAAATTTATACATAGGCCCCCTACATAATGAAATGAAATATTATAGAAGGTCTATCGTGACTGAATACTAATGTTTTACGAATGAGTGCGCATTTTAATTTTCCAACACTGTAGTATGTCAACAAAATGTAGCAAATTTAATTAATTGTTTTCTATTGCAGAAAAAAAAAGATTGATTATTAAATGTACATATTAAATATGGATATTTTTCAGTTATCAGTTATGCCTCAATTGTATCAGTCACCGAGACTTTGCTATGACAAAAAAAGTTGAATATAACACGCGCTAGTTTTCAATATCACTGTTAACTACACCAACTGTATCCACAACACCGCGTCTAACAAAAAAAAAACGCGAAATCCAGTACACCGCATCTACCAAAAAACCCGTGCGAAAATTCAAGTATCAAGCGAGCCACCGTACCTCACAAAACCTCCCGCGTTTTTGCAGCGAACTCCGCGAGGGGCGCCACCTTACTGGTAGCTTATCGCGGTATCTCGACGTCTCTCAGCGGATCCTCGCCACGTCATCGACGGGGATTTGCACATGTTACTTCAGTCCCCGACCACGATGAGTAGACTGCTTGCATTGCTATAAACTTGGTGTCTATGTAATCAGGACGAATGGCGTTATTGTTTAAAACCATTATATTTGACATTCATCTAACGGTTTCAGTTTTTTAGACAATCCCAGTTGCTGCTAATTTCCTACATAAAATTTGCTGAAAGATTTTTTTTTTTCCTTTCGAGAATGCCTGCTGGCAGCTTCACAAAATTTCTTTGGCATGTTAGAATCACTTTTTAAGGTAATTAAAAAAATTTTCGTTCATAAATGACGAATACTTTTACTGTTTTGCTTGACATAACTTCATAACGATAAAGTATATAAAAAAGTAATAAAAACGTATTTTAATGTATCGGTGCTGGTTTAAAATCATTACATTACACATGATTTAAGTACAGAAGTTGCTAAATATGGAATTTAACAACTTTTTTTTCTTTCTTGAACAGCCTTAATAGTTGCGCGCGCAGCTTTCCTCCCTGCCCCGGCACCATAATTCTGACACCCTGAGCATGCAGCTAGCGGGCAGCACGCTATAGTCTTGTCTCTATCTTCTTTCTGTTTCTACGCGCTTGACTTGGCTTTCACGTGACAAAAACGTGACACACAGATGGGAGCCGGGCGAGCAACGACGCGTTCGGCAACAAAACAAAACGCACTACCCCTACTCCCACCCTAACTTTCTGTGAAATAGATATTACAGTTTTATGATTTTTTACGCAACATTTAAGGTTTATGCAATGTTTACGTCGCACACCTAGCACACATAGAATATACGCCATTGGTTTATACAAAAACATTAGCTACAAAACACACCGGTTCTGCAATAACAATGTTTACAAAACATGTTGCATGGGCATGATGCTAATAAAATGTGATAAATAACTGTATAAAGTTTTGAAGCTATTATTAGCTCTGCTAGACCAAATTCCATTTTCTTCCACAGCACGGGTTAGGCATGTCAAACAACCGCTGCTATCATGGATTTTCCATTTAATCGAAGTGAACAATTTGGAAAGTTGGTACAGGTATTCTTACTACTAGACTCCGTATTACTTATTACCTAAGTTCTGTTCTTGCAAATGTGTTATGAGTTAACATTTTTAATTTACTGATTTGTTGTGATGTAGGCCTACTGTAATTTTTTTTCGAAGTGACTATGAGGATACAAAAATAAATTTAGTTTTATTAAAACTTTAACATTACTGTAGAACTCCAATTATCCAAATGCTGACTATCCAAATTGCTTTCAAAAAAAATTTAAGATGGAAATGTACAGTACATACCCATGTACTACAATCAGCAAAATAAATATCTGTCTACGTGCGCTAACATTATTGGGATGTTGAGGCACTGTCACATAATGTATTTCTATTATGTATGTTGGCTATCAGCTAGTGAAGCGGTTTATGGCCTTGAAACTGCGTTAAAATGCAACTTCTCACTGTCAAGCGGATGTACGACTTGGCTGCCCAAAAACAGATCAAGACTTTGACAGAGAAGTTCAACAAACAATGACTCATTTACTATGTACTAATGTACAGCAGTTGTAAGTACATGCACTATATAACATGTAAAAGTGTTGCCATTTCATTTAATTAATTTAAAATTTATATACAGTAGTACCAAAAATAAGCTCTTTTCCTTTCAAATACATAATACATGTAGGCTACCCTTTTTTTTTGGAAGAAATCCAATTGTCCTAATTTTTAATTATCCAAATGGGGTCCAATCCCAAGTGAATCAGATAATTGGTGTTCTACTGTACCACAGAATCAGAATCGTAATTGAAGAATTGAATCTCAATTCTGAAAATCAATGATTGCATTGAAATCAGTATATTTTATGAATTGGCCCAACACTATCTGTGACTGTACAGGAAACTGTCAAAGACAATTTGTTAAAAAAAAACCATGGCATACTTGATGGCCTGAGTTTTCCACAAAAATTCACTATATTGACTAGACTAGGAGCTGAACCAGTGTGCAAGCGTCCCAGGTGGGTGCCACTAGCTGTAAGAAAAAAGCTTAAAGATGAACTTGATAGACTTGTGAAAAACAAAATGTTATAGAGAAAGTAGAAAAGGTTAATGATAAAGCATGGATCAGCAATCCGGTGACATTTGAAAAACCAAATGGCAAACTGAAGTGTCTAGATCTCTCGGACTGAACAGGAACATTAAAAAGACATTGTGTAGTACCAAATATAGGGGATATATCTGAAAAAATGGCTGGCATAAATTTTTCACAGCATTTGATCTGAGAGAAGGGTTCCACCAGATTTTGTTGGATAACTAATTGTGTCTAAAATGTAGCTTTTCTAGTCCATCTGGAACTTGGCATCTCAGTGCCCCAGAAACCTTTTAACACATAGTCGAAAATAATTTTTTAGACGTCCATAACCCTGTGATTTATTTTGATGACTTGACATGTATGGGAGAATATGAGAAGAGTCATTGCGAAGCAGTGAGCGGGATACTTGAATGAGCGAGGACACTAAATATTAGGTTTAATAAAAACTAATTTCAGTACTGATTAACTAAGGTTAAGTATGTAGGCCACATGATTTCCTCTAAAGGGATGAAAGTCGACCCAGAAAAAGTAGACATTGGTAGAAATAGGGTTCCCAACATATAAAAAGGTGTTACAGAGGGTAATTGGTACGTTATATTACGTGAGGAACTTTGTACCAGAAATGTCACAAATAATGGCACCACTCTGCGAGCTGTTTAGAGTAGGAATCATGCAGAAATAGTAGCCAACCCATCAGAAAGTGGTTGAAACACTGAAATAAAAGGTCTCGTCAGGACAAGTACTGACATCATTTTACCCCAAATTGAAGATCACACTACACTGTAATGCCTCCCAGGGTAGGTTAGCATGCTGTTTGTTTCAGAAAAATCCAGCCAACAGGGGTTTACGGTTAATAATTGCATCCTGCACACTTGATGAAAGTGAAAAATACTTTTCACAGACAGAGAAAGAGTTGCTTGCAATTTACTTCACAGTCACAAAATTTCACAACTCTATGTACAGGTGTCATATACTGATGTTCAAACCAATCACAATCCATTGCCTGAAATCATGGGAAAAATTATTGCCGAAATACGGTCAAACTTCAGAGGTTGAGATTAAAACACAGTAACTTCAGACACGGACGTGATGTCACAGTCACGTGCACCAATCAGCACATTCTTGTCCCTGAAGAAAACAACATGTTCACCTAGTCAGGCCAGACAGACACAGAATAAATATGCAAACACTAGCACTTCAGTCCAGTCGCAGAGAAAATGAATCCTCAGTAACTATTAGGAGTCCCGAAAGGCCTGTTGGACAGGATGTTAATATTAATGAAAGGCTTAAAAGGATATGATAATGTTAGTCACTATGCAGTGTTTACAGAATTTGATAATGGTTGTAGAAAATATGTAAAATACAGAGAATAGTAGCCGTGTTAGTTTTAAGATCGTACAGCATGAGAAAGTACCTTGACAAAAGCGCTGCGTGCTCCCTCAACATTAATAGATGCTGTGGCACCAATGCCGTCATCTTCTGCAGCAGCCATCACCCTACAAGGAGACCATCTGGCTGCCACTGCACGCTCCAAGAAGACAACATTAACTTCGGGCCTGCTCGGAGATGGGCTTAGTGCCTTCTGGCCTGCTAGCAGATGCACACCGTGCCTTCGGACCTGCTAGGAGATGGGCTCCGTGCCTTCGGGCCTGCTAGGAAATGGGCTCCGTGCCTTCGGGCCTGCTAGGAGATGGGCTCCGTGCCTTCGGGCCTGCTAGGAGATGGGCTCCGTGCCTTCGGGCCTGCTCGGAGATGGGCTCCGTGCCTTCGGGCCTGCTCGGAGATGGGCTCCGTGCCTTCGGGCCTG
>PNEQ01105189.1:0-24519 GCA_003012365.1 Medauroidea extradentata
TTTGATAAGTTTTCGAATGATTGGCAGCGATGAGCATGTCTGCTACTTCCTAAATCTATCCTTCAATTATAAGTGTGTGCATGTGTGTGTGTGCATGTGCGCACGTGCGTGTGTGTGTGTATACACACACACTCTCTCTCTCTCTCTCTCTCTCTCTCTCTCTCTCTCTCTCTCTCTCTCTCTCTCTCTCTCTCTCTCTCTCTCTCTCTGTATGTATGCATACATATATTTACCTATATAATGTGTGTAAGTGTATAAATAATAACAAGCAGAAAACAGTGACGGTTTTCACTTGACCTTGTGACTCCTTTTATAATAATAACCAACTAAACACATTACAGTAGATTCCTCTTATAGTGTTCCCACTTATAATGTTTTCCTGGTTATAATGCTACCTTCATTTGGTCCCTATAGATGATTTGTAATAGGAAATTACTCTGTTATAATTTTTTCCCATTTATAATGTAAACATTTTTTCTGTCCCTTGAGAAACATTATAACAGGGTTGTACTGTAATTGAATCTATGAAGCTGTAAAATACCACTCCTGCACTGTGACAAAAATCATGAAAGAAATATAGTAAGCTCTTTTTCAGTTTTTGGAGGAAATAAACTTTACTTGGATTACTTTCTAAATTACTCAAATAGAAATTTTACTCTACCCATGCATACATGACTTCAATCAAATACTGTAGAACCCTGTTATAACATTCCTGGATATAACATTTTCCTTCATATAACATTATGTACTTTTCTTTGGTCACATCATTTATCCATAAGGCCTAATTCTTTCATTTCCTGCTTATAACAACACTAGTATTTTCATTTCCTGCATATAACATCACTTTTTTCTCAGACAATAACCACAACTCGGGTAAAATTTTTCTTAACTGCATTATTTTAGATAAACTAACTAAGCTGGAGACTACAAACAACTGTAAAAAAAGAATTTTGTATCTGGGAAAGTGTCATAAGTGTACATGACAGTGATATTAAAGACTGTGATCCTGAGGATGACGAGCATGAACCTACAGAAAAAAATTGGGAAAGCCTCTATTATACACACAATGTATCTGTTCATCATGTTTCTGATGGCACAGTAACTGCAGCCTCATTTAATCTCATTGTAAGCTTATCTACTGTACATAAACTATGAAGGTTTAAGTAACTTTTGTGTAATATCCATTTATTGGTGTAAATTTATTGATTCCTGCTTATAACATTTTCCTGCATATAACACTTTTTTTTCACAGGCCCCTTGAAAAATGTTATAACAGGGTTCTACTGTATGTTATAAAAGTGTGACATTCGTAGATAACTCGTAAACTTTCCAGTAGATACTAAAAAATTTATACTGTATTATCAAACCTCTGACTTCATAGATGTAAGTTGGCAATTGTAATTCAACCTTAGTTTTGATTATTTTCGTGTTCGATACAATATTTTTGCTGTTAGAATAAAATTGCAGCAATTATACATGTTTTGTAACAAAGAGATGGACTGTATAACAAACTTTTATAATAAGAACAAACGGTACGACATTGATTTCTGGTGAGCTGCCACGGAAGCTCAACTCACCGCCATGACGACGACTAACGACTGTCTCTTGTTCGTTGCATCCCAGGGTCGCCAACTCCTGAGATAGTGCCACAGTGCCGCCACACACACAGCAGTAACAAACAGCGCAGACATAAACTTGAGGCGTCCATAATGTCAAAACAAGTATCACAAGCAAACTATTTACAAAATTTACACGTCCAAACAATACATATCTGGGTAGAGTGCTATACTAGGCCATTTCATTCTTACTTAAATATCTAACAAAAATAACTCCAAACTGTTTGTTATATTTTAAGTTGCTTCTGTTGTGAAATCTTTACTTAGTATTCTAGTTTACTATATTATAGAAATACATAAAATGTCCTCAGTTACATTTATCGTTGAGTTTAAAAATTAGGGCCGCTTATGTTTTCTCATCCAATGGGCCTACTAGTGCCTTGTAGAACACTGAAAAAATTTTGTACGTTAGTTCAACTAGCGGCACATTGTCACAAGAACTCTCTGCTGACACGAAAGAGGGTATCTTTGCTACCCTGCACACCCATAGTAGGTTAATGTTAAAGTCTGAAATATTTAAAAGACAGTAATGTCACAGGTGCTACCTGTGAACACTAAGTAGCCACATCTCTAAACATTTTAGTTCAAAATTTTGCCCCAGTACATGTCCATTCTCTTCGACGTTGCAATATTTTCTCAACAAAGAAATTTTCCTCCCCTAACTTTCAGCGTATGATTTTCTCATATATCACTGTATACAGTATCTACCAAACAAAATAATAAGCAATTGGCTTTTACTGTATAACTCAGCTCAACAACCTTAAATACATATTAATAATGCATGGTGTTAAATGGTACTGGAAATCATGGAATATACTAGAATTCATGTTGTAATACTGATATTTTTTGTGATTGGCATCAATAAATGAAAACCACCAAATCACCTGTCAGATGGCATTTTGATTTTATTCTTCTTCCAGCTGAGTTCTGCTATTTTTGGGAATGGAAAAGCTCTTTAAATTACAATACATATAGTATGTGCTATTATGGATAACATGCATGGTCTGTGTATCAGTAAACAATAATCCTAGTATGCACCAATTTAGAGACACAAAACATACAGAATTTGGCATTATCCAGAGTTTCCATTGGAACTATAATATTTTAATGAAATATAACTTACGTTTCAAATCTCAAAGTCAGTAGACGCTATGCAATGACTTTGAACTTAAAATTTAGTTTTGTCTATTGGGGCAAAGCACTAATTTCCATTTGTAAAAAATACAAATATAAATTGTGTTTTACATGAAGTTAGTAGCACGTATCACATGCAATTATGACTTTGAAAATCTTCTCTCCACAACAGGTACTGTACCTTCAAAAATGAATACACCCTGTCTATCCTAATGTGCTACTTACTTATGTAAATATGCCTGTATGTATGTATTTGCAGGGCAGAATAGAAAATCAAGGAACGTACCATGAAATGGTAAACAGTGGACTGAACTTTGCCAAACTGCTGCCTCCAGAAAATGAGATGGCTGAAAAAGTGGGAGAAAATGAAGTACAAAATATAATGATGCCAAGCCATGTATACTTCAGGAGGACAACATCAATGTCCATTGTATCCACAACAGTAAGTACAATTGTAGGCATCTTGAGGCAATTTGTATCTAGTTACTGATGTGTTTTTGTTTTCAGTGATTCTTAGCCAGGATATGAAATATACTTTGGTATGCAGAGTGACGAGGTCCCAGTAGAAAGTGATTGACACACACATTGTTTCTATTATGATGACTGGTGTTAGGCCACCTTGCGTTGTAGGTACTAACCATTCATGCGCGCTGGACAACTGTGCGACTACAGCCCAAAGATAAGTATGAGCTACTGTGCCAGTGTTTCTTTCGGACAAGTTAGTTCTATACTACATAAACATTTCCAAGTGGTTGCAGGACATTTCGTAAGTGTTTAAATATAATACATTTTAATTTTAAAAATATATGTTTTCAGTAATTATTTCTTTAATTTTGACCAGCTGTGGGCACATTTTTCCTCTATTGACCCTCTTCATGATTCTGCTGGCCACCCTCTGCCCTTCCTCAATGATGTCACACTAACCTGCAGCTAGTTGGGCTGCCGCCCGTAAGCAGGCAACCTGCCATGCATCTCAAATGGCGCAGAGTACGTTTGGCATACCCACCTCCCTGAACTCCATGCGGCCCTGAAGCAAGCGTACCACCCTGCACCTCCCGGTCCTGGACCTCCTCATTTCCACTTCCTCGCTTTCCTCACTCTGGCTTGCAGGGTATACAAGGTGCACACAGAGAGCATGTTATTATGGAAATGTGTTCTCGTTGAGCCTTTATGGAGATCAGAAGTCTACCGGACCTTCAGTTTCAGCAGTTTATCTGTACCGGATACTTGACGGTGACAACAAAAGCACACTCATAGGCTAGGAAACTATTGCTCTATGTCCGGTAGGAATTTAGATAGCCAGTTCCATTAGCATGGGCAACTTACAAGAGTTGACTGCAGCCTACCATCGACTGTTGCCACTTGCTTCATTCTCTTGTGGCCTGTACTGTTGCCATGAGAATCGACTCCTGCACAGCCGTGACCAGGGTAGTCCTAGCCCTACAGACGAGCATTACTTCATGATAGGTGGCACTAGATAAATTGTTGACAGGTCAAGCTGCCTTAGATACGAGCTGGTTCTATGAGTTGTTTTCTAATAAACACAGCTCCACCTGAACTCTATTTGTGTGTTCTGCCGATACCATTCCATTTTAGTTTTCCTATACACCCCAACTTCTCCCTTCCCAGATACAGTCCAGGACCACTCACTGGTGTGCTGGGCCCTGCTGCTCCACTCACGTATACCACTGAGAGAGATACCATCTCCTCCTACAAGCCAGCACATAATTGCAGTCACTTGACTGAGTTACCAGATATATTGGGCTCAACCTCCAGCACCATTGACCCCATTCACGGCGCCATATGAACCCTGCTTTCAGGGTAAAATGGAAACGCCATTAGGCAGATAACCCGGCAAGCCTTCCATCGATGAGCGACAATGTTTTTATGATGTGTCTAAATACAATTATACTTAATTTTTTTAATGTTATATGATCATAGCAGTGTTTACATTGAAATTCAATAAGTTTCTAAAAGAAATTTAGTGACTAAATGTGCTAATTCATATTTTAGATAAAACAGTAAAAGGACACTCAAGTTTTTAGTCAATTGATGTGCATTACAGTATAACCCTGTTACAATGTTTCTGAAGTGACTTTATAACTCTGCAAACATCATAAGAGGGTATTTTTCTGTTATAAAACTGTTTCAGGGACCAAGTTAAGGTAGCATTATATCTAGGAAGACATTATAAGAGGGGACACTATAAGAGGGTTCTACTCTATATGTGCCTACGTAGCTACAAATTACATAGCCCTATACAATATAATGTATAAAATAGTTATTACAACCAACAATTTAAGAAATAACCCATTTGAACCTCTATCGTTGTGTAAAATATTACAATTTGATGAAATACAGATTCAATATTATGATTGTACACCATTGCAAGACCTGGAAGGCTTACAGTGGGTAGAAAACAATCGACGAAATTAAAAATAAAAACATTAACAAATGCAAAAATATTCAACAAGATTAAGCCAATCTTACGTTGCTTTTTGTTAATTTTTTGTATTTTTGTTAATAATGATAATTGTTGTTGTACCTAAGGAAGTACCCCAGATAACAAAACTTAGAAAAGTGACACATTACAAAGCAGAGAACACAAATACCATAATAGGTAAACAAAACATGTGTGTCCACCAGGATAGTAAATCACCTGGATTTTGGCAACAATGCCTTACATATGTGAGTGTTACACAGTAGGAGCTGAAGTGAAAAAGTTATTACGTGACAAAATTTATTCGTGCTGAAACATTAAAGGTTTAAATACGTCCACAATCTGTAGCTGCAAAGAATGCTCAAAAGGTAGAAACATTAATATGATCTTAAAAAATCCAAGAAGTTAATATCAGTGAAAAAGAATAAAGAATGTCACTGAAAATTACAGGTAAATACATAAATACACTACAAAATTATGTGGCAAATTATAAAGTTATGTCCACAGAATATTAATAACCTTGTGAAAAGCTTCAAGAGCACATTTAGATATATCATCTACAAAACCTGTTGCTCAGTAAGCAAAACCCAGAACAAGAGGGTGCACCTAACTCTCAAAAAGTTTCAAAGGGAAACTTGACATAATGTAGACATGACCCTTAATGTGAAAATACATGAAAAGTAAGGGATTAAAATACTCATACATAATAGTGAGCCTGAAATGTCCATGGATTTGGTAAGATTTAATCACGAAAGTGATTAATCGTGTCGTCAAATGCGACATCTTAAAACCAGTCAGAATGTTTATGTACTCTGCCTGAATACCAGAGTATACAAGAGTCTGTCGGTAATACACATAACTCATAGTAATTACTCTAGGTGAAACATGAAAATCAGTGCAGAGTGAACAGATTAAAGTGAAAAGAAAGGGTGAAGGAAGCCAGCATAACTCCGCAAACGATTGCGGTCTCGGCGAGACGGAAAAACACGCACGGTCAAATAAAGAAAACTCTTTCGTGAATCAAGTCTGAAGGGCACTAAACACACACGAAGCTGTTGTAATGTAAGGAATTTCACTACGATATGTTGGGAATATTAAATTTTGAAAAGAGTGTTGACTCCTAAAAAAGAAAATATTATACTGCTATGTTACCACTATCCCACATAGCGGTGATGTACTTGCGACGTCATAGTGCCATGCTACTTGAAGAGAAAGGAAGAAAAGCCCAAGTAGCCTCGTTGCCATCAGTCAGTCAAGTGCTCGTCGATTCCCTAGCCTGGCAGTTCGACTGTAACCGCTAGGAGGGGAAGGGAGGAGAGGTGGTGGACAGCAAGCAGAGGGGAGTAGGGTAAGGGCGACAGAACGGGTAAGTGGGAGGAGGGAAGACCTTACGTCACAGAAGAGGTGCGGCACACGGAAGATAAAAAAAACGTTGTTGCTGAGACGACCATCAGCACCGTCAATTACCCACTGGGTACAAAGAGTTTTCGAACACCCTTCTGCCCTTGCACTGGCGTAGCTATGTCTATATCACTTACTTAATTCATGATCCACTCTCATTGTACAAATCATTTGAAGATCATTAGAATTACATTTTTCAAGCAATGAGATAAACCAGCCTGGTCACTACAGATTTTCGCTTGTGGGAATTGTGTAGGACGATGTCACTGGTCGGTGGGTTTCCTTGAAGATCTTCCTTCTCCCCCGCCTTTGCATTCCAACACTGCTTCATATATTCTTCACTTTCCACATGCTTTCAAGATCATAGCAGTAGTGATTCGCTATGCGACACATTTAAATCTGTATTGCAACACACCATTATAGCAACTGTCATGGAAAGACTTTGTCATGTCATTGCAGGTACACTATGCCCCTGGCAACAACCTGTTAACAAAATATGTGATACAGATAACAGTTATTGAGACCTTTTTCAAGGAAAGCGTAAGAATAAACCAGCACTTGAACATTAAAAATTAACTGCGGAAACATACAATTCAACATGGGTAAACCAGTATTTAAAAATAAAAAATTAGCCACAGAAACATACATTGTCCACTTAACTGAATAATGTTGTAACTTGCAAAGTATAGCACACAAACTCCACACTAACACCGTAAAGAGGAATCTATATTGCCACGTACAGTATATACACACAGACATTCAAGTGCACCTCGACCATAGTGTAAGAACAGGTTATGTACGTGCATGTGCTCTGTAGTTACTTCGCAGTATCATGTGCATGCACTTTTAAGGTCTCTAGCCGAAACTGTCACAATCAATAACTTTTTCTTTCTTTTTAATCTGTCCTTTGTAATCTTCCCCTCCCTCTCCACATAACAAAATGGTTTCAATCAATTCAATCAGTGCTTTCTTTTACTTCTCTATCTGCTACACTCCCGTAATCAGAACTGTTTGTAGAGAAGGGGAGATTTGCACAACAAGCCAAATTTATTGTCTCATTTTTTTAGTCAGTGTTTTAAGATATTTGTTTCACCTTATATTTTACTCATTATTGATTTGATTTTCCGAGGCGGGGGGAAGAGAGGCTCTCGTTAACGGACATGTAGCAGCTTGTTGGTCACAAAGTAATCACCAGACTGTGGAGGAGTTATTGGACATTTTGCTGGAGAATGTCACGGACCACCGACGTTATCTAGTGACTATGTCGCCTGACGATTATGTTGTTATGTTCGTTGCAGAGTAGTTACCAGACTGTAGAGGAACTATTGGACCCAGAGCTGAAGGAGGAGTCGCAGACCACTGGCACTATCAAATGGGACACCTATTTCAGTTATGCCAGTGCCGGAGGCAATGTTTGTTTCCTGTCGTTCGTGACGCTGATGGTTTTTATAGCTCAAGTTGTCATCAGTGGAGTAGATTACTGGGCTAGTATATGGTAAGAGACATTTCTTGCACAATCTTATTCTGGTTATTCTTCTAACATTACAGTTATTCCTTAGATTTTTTTTATTGTTTCATTACATTATTTATTGCGTCCAACATGTTAAATTTAATTCATTAATATCTTTTGAAATAAACATAATAGTTTTACAAATTATATTTTGTGTTCGAAAGACTCTTGCAATGGGAGAGGATGACTTGGAATTGAATTGTGGATGTATGCCATTGCAGTACTGTCATCTTAGTAACTAGGTTAGATAAAACAAACAAGGATAAAAAGTTGTGATAAGTTGTAGTCGGAACAGGTACTACATATAATATGATGTACGTACATAATAATATCCCACAAGAACTACTGAAAATACCGAGGACAACACAATAGACAGCACTGACAATTACTGGGACGGATACGAAACAATAACAAGACTAGATGACAGCAATTAGGTCTACACAGATGTAAGGCAGGATGAAACAGTGAAGAGGACATAACAAAAACACTAAAGGTTTCTTTAGACAAGATTGTCGTGGTGTTTCAGGAGCGACACCTGCTCCCCAATTCAGGCAAGCTGAAAGTGAAAAGTCTAAAATTCGGACATTATATACATGCCCCCACCCCTTCTCATAGTACAGCCAGTGGCAGTAGAGCTTTTTCCTAATTGGCTGTACACCTTAGAGTGGCTATTGTGCACGTAGTTTGACGTTAATTTTCTAAATAATAAATACTGTAATTCCTTGTGGGATTTATTACAATACATTTTATACTATGTCTACTAGGTTAACCAGTTACGTGATCTTTCAGTTTATGGTCTTCCAGTTTAACAATTCTTTCACTTTAACAACTGTATTTTTTGGTCCCATCTGAAGTCCCAGCATACTTTTATCATTCAGTTTTAAAACTCCTTCAGTTTAAGGAGGATTTTTTTTTTTCAGTTCCTTGAGTCGTTATACAGAGAGATTACTATAAATACTGTAGCAGAAGGTTGAGGTACCATGTTTACTCGATTGTAAGCCAACCTTTATTTACCGTTTTGGACCGTCAAAAATCCTGACTCAGCTTACAATCGGTCTCCAACATTTTACATGCAGTTTTGACCAAATATAAATAAATACGTTTATAAAACAGGCAGTACACTTTCATCAGTACCGATACGGATGTAAACGTTAACCTAATTCATAAAAATGTACAGTTATTGCTAGACGAAGTGTGATCTCTAGCAGTATCACAGCTGGCCGACAGGTGACGTCACCGTGCCGGCTGGCCTTTGGGCTCAAGCGTGCCGATCTGGTAGTGTAGTCGCTGGCATCCTGCGGTTTACGCGTGCCCCCAGTCTGCTACGGTACCGCTACCGCTGTATTTGCTGCTTTTACCTATTTACGTAGTACGTGGTTGCTGTGTTTCAAAATGAAGAGAAGACATTATACAGCCGAGTTTAAAAAAACAGACATCAAATATGCAGAGAAAACGTCTAATCTAATATACTAACGTTATTTTTTATGCCAACTCATTCACGTGATAAATTCATGGTTCCATTAATGGCCTAATTCCGTATTTACCTATCTACCACCCGCACATTATTTCTGAAAAAAAAAACAAAATGTTTGGGAATGGGTACTGCTACAGCTTCTTTACACTTTACCGACTAGACTTGTATTTTGTAACTACAGTTAACATTGGCTTATTCGTCCTCATTTGTTTTGTCTCACCTGGTTTTTGGGATGACAGAGTACAGCAATGGTATATCTATGAATCTGCTCAAAAAACAAACTAGGTATGTTATGGTATTGTCTCTCGATAAACAGGGAGTACAGTGGTTTTGGTAGTAACACCATTTGCCGTGCACCACAGTGACGTGGGTTTGGTCCCCAGTAAGGTTGTTCACAATTTTTAAATGTGGGAAATGTTACAGTGATCAGGAAGGTTTTTCTTGGCGTGTTCTCATATGTTATGCCCTTGCATACCACTCAGCTCATACTCTCTTTACATCTTTCACACCAGCGTTCAAGACCTTGCCGTCAAACGCTGGTTGAACATTACTTACTCTCTCATTCTGGACAAACCAACCGATGTTTGCAATGTCCATATTTTGATGTTTTATTTTCAGTAGAGAATGTAAATTATGAAATGTGCTACAAATAATATTTTTGTTGCAGGACAACAATGGAAGAAGAAAGACTTCAATTTCAATACAATGTCGACAATAACGTGACTGATTCGACCATAGAATACGTCTCTTCTCATTATTTACTTACCACAAGCGAATCGTTACAAATCTATGGTGTCTTGACTGTGGTGTGTCTCATTATTGTGCTGATGAGGTTGATGTTGCTATTCCACATGTGCATGAGATCTTCAGTTACACTTCACAACATTATGTTTGAGAATGTTCTCCGAGCAAAGATGAGGTTCTTCGACACAAACCCTTCTGGAAGAATTCTGAACAGGTTTTCAAAGGATATAGGAGCAATTGATGAACAACTGCCAACTGTGCTCTCGGATGTCATTGAGGTACCAAGAATGCAATACATAGAAATTGTTATTATTTTTTTCTTAATTTTGCAGCAAATAATTAATTATTAAATCATTGACCATGTTATGTATAGAGTAAGCACAAGTTACTTATTTCGTTTGACTGTAGTGATATTATGATATAGAATTTTATGTCTGTTTCTCCTATCATTGATTACTCAACAATAAAGATGTGTACAGTAGTCGGACACAGTGGCCTATTAAAATTGCAGTGCTAGTGTTGCATAGTACTAGTAAAAGTGCTTCATGCTTTGGCCCCAATGACCCGACATCAGTCAAATGTGTTGAGAGATTGCACTGTATCTACACACACAAGTTTCCAGTCATTGTACAAATGCTCACACACACTGTTGTGGCAAATTCCATCATGATGTGAGATTTCCCATGTACTGTAACTATGATAACAGGCTGCCACAGTATACTTGTCAAGAAAAATGTGCTTTGTGTTGGTCTAAGTCACGAAGGGTTGGCTAAGTAATCCAGGGAATCACATATTACATAAACAGTAGGTTGACACTTAGCTACCCTAATGTTCTCCCACACTTCACTGTGCCAGAAGCCAAAGCCACCTCCATTCCCTACTACTTGTGAGTGCAGAGGTGACTCCAAGGGATAGGGTACACCTACTCTGGTGTGTGTGTCCGGCAATAGAGCACGAGCTGAGGGTCCCTCTGTGGGTGAAGGCCTAGCTGCGTGCCCGAGAGAGTGACGTCTCTGGGAAAGGCCATTTGCCGAGCTCTCATCTTGTGGGTGACAATAGGTAACAACGCTACTTTATAGTACAAGGTTAGGTGCTGACAACTCACCTAGTCTTAATATCTGCTGATTCTTCTCTTATGATGGGGTCTTTGAAGGTGAGGGGTTTAACTGAGACTTCTGGATTAACTGTTGAACTTGCTGATGGAACAGAACAGTCTTCTCTGGGGATTTCAAGGAACTGATGTGGAGTTGTTGCAAGTGATGAATTTCTCTCAAAATTGGACTTAAGTCAATAGCAATTGCAGGGGCTCTTGGCCACTCATGTCAACTGGTAAACCCCATGCTACTTGCACAAACCCTGTAAGAATGTGTTTGACCTAATATTTTAATGGACATGGCAGTTATTAGCCAATCTACAGTATTTGTCTTACCGGTGAGATATGGAGCTTTAATTAAGCTCCGTTAGACATTTACATGTAATTAAACATAAAATCGGGTTCAACTGGTTCTTTGCTTAATTTGATTGATTACATTGTGTACTTGATGCACTGGTTACGATTCTGAACACGTGATTTCACTTATTTACGAATCATCGTATAAACTCTAGCATGTTGTTCTACACACTGACTTGCAGGGCCTCACTCAACAGTTTTCGGTCTGATTTCTGGCCAGGCGCACTACATGACCGCTGTATGAGTTAGGCATGTGATGCATTACCATATGCTGTGCAACTCCTAGGATGCGCCTTAGTCTCTCGTTTGCTGGGTGGAGTGGGTGATGTGCGGGTAGGAGAAGCGAGTTTAGGTGGCTATTAAAGACAACAAGCCTAGTGATAGATGGAGAAGGGGAGCTGTTGCCTAGGATTGCTCGAGAGGCTTAGGCCTAGACTGTTGTAGATACTGGACAGTGGCTCGCCTTTTATACTGGTGCTGAAGAGATTATAGTACCATTAGTGAGTGTTGGAGTGGCCTAGACTGTTGTAGATACTGGACGGTGGCTCGCCTTTTATACTGGTGCTGAAGAGATTATAGTACCATTAGTGAGTGTTGGAGTGGCCTGGAGGGGGAGACAGAGGCTTTTTACTAATAGCAGGTGAGCCACTCCGACACTCACAACTTCTCTCCGATACAAAATAATTTCCTGCTTGCAAAATTACTTTTTCCACTAGAGTATTTTTACGCTGTGTTGCCGTATTTAATAGAAAAGTAGAACATATAAATTATAATCTAGACCACTGGTAACATAGTGAGGCAGAAATATTGTACATTTGTTTACACTTTAGAAAAAGTCAGTAGCTGTTAGTTTAACTAAGGTTTTGGGCTGTTTTATTATTTACCAGAGTCTATTTCTTGGCAGTATTTATGTACTGCACATCTCTTATCTGCAAACAAACAATACCATAATAAAACATGCATCTTCACTAGGTGGCAACAAGGGTATTATCATGCTCTTAACTGGCCCTGAGGGGGCGGGAAAAAGAGGTTTTACCATTCATGTAATTGTCAAACTTGTAAATAGAAATTAGAATGACTGGAAAGTTAAAGTGAGCCTAGGTCGTAAGGGGATTGATGCATGATATATATTATTTCATTTTAATGTTGTGCTACAAAATGGAAAGAATTTAAAGTATTGCTAATGGAATTCTTTCCTATATCTATTTACTCTTTTGCTGCAACATTTGACTTTAGTCAAATATACAAAACATTGCTTAACTGCGACATGCAACTTAAGTCGAACACCATATTAAATGACTCTGTATATGCTAGGTACATGGTTTTCTCACTTGAAATTAACCACAATTAAAATATGTACAAAAAAACAATTTTTGAAAAAAGTTTTTACTACATCTTGGCATAGTTAAATTTTTTTTCGTCCTGCAGTGAAGTGTTAAGGAGATGGATACTAGTAATGGTGTATGTAAGTACATAGCTGTAAATGTACCAGTTTAGTACATACAACTGCAAATAGTTACCTAAACGCTTTTATGTAACAGGTATTCATTTATTAATAACGTGATGTAACACCTGACGCAGCCTCAAGTTAAGTGAGATACTGTTCTCTTGTTGACTGCTAGAGCTGTACTTTACTAGGTTATGTCCCATAATCTACAGTAGCATCACTAGGCTCCCTTCAAGTTATTGATTAATGCGTACTTTCTTTTTACGTCTACATTTTTTGTAATATTTTTACATTAAAATTAGTGTGGTAAAATGCAGAACTTTGAAGGAATTATCTTTTACAGTTACAACTTTGTTGACTGATAACTTTTATTAATGTACATATCTACAAAATCAGTTGCACATTTACATGAGGTTAAAATATTACCTTAAAATAAATTGCATGTTTAGTAAACAAGCATCATTGTTCATATCTACAAAAATTTTTGTAAAAAGATTTTGTTAAGTATTTTAATTCATTTGTCTGTTTCTGTGAGTACCTCTCTCTTTCTCTACATCTCTCTACCTCTCTTTCCGACTCTTTCTCTGACTCTCACTTTTTCTGTGTTTCTCTTTCTCCCCTCTAACTCTATCTGTGACTCTCTCTCTAACTCTATCTGTGAATCTCTATCTCTATCTGTCTCTCTCTCTCTTTCTCTGACACACTCTCTCTTTTTCTGACTTTGTCTCTCTGACCATCTCTCAGTGACTCTCTCTCTCTCTCTCTCTTTTTGCGTGTGTCCCTCTCTGTGTAACTATCTCTCTCTGTGACTCTCTATTACTCTGTGACTCTCTCTATCTCTCTGTGACACACTATCTCTCTGTGACTCTCTCTATCTCTCTGTGACTCTCTCTATCTCTCCGTGACACTCTCTATCTCACTGTGTGACTATCTTTTTGTAACTATCTCTCTATCTCTGTGTGTCTCTCCCTCTCTGTCTCTCTCTGTAACTGTCTATAACTCTCTCTCTCTGTGACTCCCTCTATCTCTCTCTGACTCTCTCTATCTCTCTGTGATTCTCTTTATCTTGCTCTGTAATTCCCCCCCCCCTTCTCTCTCTCTCTCTCTCTCTCTCTCTCTGACTCTTTACCTGTGACCCTCTCTATATCTCTGTGACTGTTTACCTCTCTTTCTCTGTGACCCCCTCTAATTCTCTCTCTCTGTGACTCTGTATCTGTCTCTGTGACTCTCTGTATCTCTCTCTGTTACTCTCACTATATCTCTCTGTTACTCTCTCGATCTTTCTCTGTGACTCTCTGTCTGTAATTCTCTCCTTATCTCTCTCTGTCTGTCTAACTCTCTCTGTCTGTGTGTGTGTTTCTCTCTCTCTATCTGTGTGTGTTTCTCTCTCTCTTTTTCTCTCTGTCTGTGTGTGATATACAGTACCCAAACACACATGTATTTTTGGTAGTAAAGTATATTAGTGTTGTTATTACTCCAACTAAAATATTTTTGTTGTTATTAAATGTGCATCACTATCATCATCCTTCGTCCATCCACAATCAATTTACCCATCGTCGGTTCACTCACCGTCGATCTATCCACCGCCGATCCACCCACCATCTGAACCATTTTTATAAGTACCAAGACTTTTTATTTAGTCCTCTCATTTGTTAAAGCTAAAAATAACGTTCAATTATCTACTTTCTTTTGTGTTCTTTTTGCAGATATTCCTGTTAATGATTGGTATACTGATCATGATCCTTGTTGTCAACTACGTAATGATTGTGCCAATGATCATCACTCTCATATTGTTTGTCACCATGAGAATGATCTACATATCGACAGCAAGAAGCGTGAAAAGGTTGGAGGGAATAAGTGAGTGTTTCTTCTAAAGCTTCCTTAATCCATTAATACAATATTTCACTCCCTTTCTCATAGCCTTCTTATATTATGGCTTTTTATTGTTTTGCCTTCCATACAAATAAATTTTAACAAAAAATAACACACACAAAATTTTTGATTCGAAGTTATTCACCACATATAACGTATCGCTCGGGTGCATTACACTAGTTTTACTTCTGAACTATTTCAGGACATGGGATGAAAAAAATTGCTGACTATTAAAAGTCTGTATCATAATTACAGTGAAACCTCTTTAATCCAAACCTGAAGGGACCAAAATTTTTGCTGTTTTTAATAATGAGGTTTGTATTATCAGGTGTTGGCAAAAACCTTCAAAAATATTCTAAAATTTTTATAATTTTGTTTATCCTCTCAAAACTCACATTCTTACAATCACAAAGACCTGTTTTAACTAGAGGACTTTACATTACATTGATTTACATGTAAAGAAAAATTTTATGGAACATTAACGTTATTATTTAATTTCTGTCCTCATCCCAAGGGGAACAAAAACCACTTTGCTTTAATGAGAACTTTGTACTATCAGGGTTTGTATTAACGAGGTTTGACTATATTAACTTTCAGACAAAACCTCATTAGTCAGCAAGGATAACAGAACCTTTTTTTCTCTTCAGACAACACTTGGAGCGACACTCAGCTGTCTAGTTTGTAGGGTGAGCACGTGGTGAGCATGAAACAATAATACGCCATACATTTCACAGCTACTGTATAAACAAGAGAACGGCTAAATATATCGCGATGGGGTTGCTTTTAAAAATAGATTTAGCTCATTACGAACAACTTCCTAGCTTTCTTCCCCCATCTAACATCAATAACAAAATAGTTTCTCACTGACAAACTTTTTGATGTTTCAGTTTGTGAAAATGCAGATAACATATAAAAAATTTCTGTACAACTAACAAAACAAATTTTAGCCACTTATTCATAAGCATCCAGATATATCAAATAACACACTATAAATATCTGGATACGATTTTGCTCTTGATTCATAAGTTGTGATGTGATGTATTTAAGGATGCATGAAAATAGTACAAACTTAAAAATATTTGTAACATTTGTTTTAATTTTTTCAACCCTTAAAATGGTGTAAATAATGAACCAACTATATCGCCCAATGCACATTTTGATGCTGTACGATATGCAAAAATTTTAAGATCAAATTTACAATGTAAAAATTTTGGAATTTTTTGGCAACAGCATGCGCCGAAACAAGGACAGTGCTAACGGCAGTTAACGTGCATTGGATATAGAGAGAATATCCATATAACCCTGTACTGCAATCTAAGCATGAAACGCTCTATAGCTAGAGTACTATAGTAGGCAGTTAAGCTAGCGTCTGAGCTCCCTAGTGCTGTTATCAGGCGGGGAGGGCGAAGAGAAACTAATATCCTACTGTCTGGGGCCACCTGCCAGGTTGATACTAGCAGGGCGGAAAACATTCTGCCCATTCTGCTGTACACTACAGAAGTGTAACATATTCGTGAGTTGTAGCAGTTGTGCTCGGGAATACACATATACCTTTCAGGATATGCAAAAACTATTATATAAAGCTGCTACGTTTTACTTCTGTCTGTACATACGCGCAAGGTTTCGAAAAATCATTCAGTCAACCAGAATTACGTAATGGAAATGTTGTTTGAATTTAGTCAAATCTGAAAATAAAATATATTTATCCTATTACAGAATAATAATCGGAGGATATAATTCTGACTAATTGACAAGATCACTACGCCTATAGTATCTGCTTCAACACACGTCATCAAGATATTTTTTAAATTCTACGTTAAAGGGCTCTGTAAAAAGATGTACAATGTGCATGTTCGTAATACTACTTGGCTATGGAAAGGACCTGCAGCACACGATGCCACACATAAAATTATGCCATGTATTTTAGATGACAAAACAGTTGGAGTTAAATTGTAGCACATTGCACATCGCAAACATGTAAAGCTGTGGGTCACATGTAACGTAGACAGTGATGAAAATGAGGGGTTCATCGTAAATGTTTTCGTAGGTTTATCCTTTGCAGCAGTTATATTCTATCTGGATCATCCAGAGTATCTACATCAAGTTCAGGGTTTTGTATAGTATATTGTAACAACTTCTGCCCGTGTAGTGGGCACACATTATGGAGCAACTTAGGCCAGTAGTACGACAAGAGCAGTGTATGCCACAATCTGCATTACAAGCACAGGATATAAGTTGTAACAGGTCGTTTGATGCAGGAGGCATATGATATGCAACTGGTATTAGTGATTGACCTTTCACTATCCATCCACAATCGGTTGGACAAAGTGGGTTATCAAGCCATTCTACAACCTAAAAAATTAAATTGAACATCTAGTTAGAGCACTGTTTGAAATTTAGGTATAGAATGCCCATCTAGTTTCATTACAACTCACCTGTAGAGATGTTGTGAAGCTGTGCTGCTGGCCAGCTGCACTGGCAGGTGGAAGGCCTGCAAGTTCAAATGAGGCAGTGACTGCCTGCCTCGCAAGAGAACGAGCAAACATACACCACGGAGTTCATCCAAGCTCATGAAATTTCCACTGGTGTACAGTTCGATAAGGAACTGTTCACCAGCAGTTGCGATTTGACCTTTGTCTGCTGAAGGATTGTTGAAAACTTTTGTGATAGTTTGAACATTGCGTTGGTCAAGCAGCTGCCATGCTTTCTTTTCCCCTTACCAAAAACAGCTGAGGTTGTGTCACAAACTGTGACTGCATGGATAAAGAACAGCCTTCACACCTGTATGTCTCTGAATATCACCCACCTTGTACTATATCTTTGATCCTGGATTAAGTACATTTATATATAAACCTTCTTGTCCTCGAGCTAGAATCATTTTGAGAATATCAGTGTCAGTAGCCACAACTTTGACCTCCCGACCTGCATTTGCTTCCTGTATTGCTGTTCGGACAATCAATATATCAGCATCTGCTGCTGCCTGCTGTACTTTGGAATGACAGTGAGAGCATGTTGATGAGCGTTGTCTTATTGTTCCCATTGGAAAGAAAGTCTGATTGTGAAACTGTTACAACAGTGTTTGAGGTAAAGGCAATGTCAGGAGATATCTTACATACTGCATGTCGTTTTTGCTCCTTTTTTTTTGTACACAGAATTCCGCTGTAGCCATCGAAAACAATAGCTGATGTTGAATAGTTCTGTTTTACATATTGAAGGTTTGATTCGATTAGTGTTCCAAGTGTAAAAAAAAAAAACAATGAACCTGGCTTAGAGGCAATACAAATATTTTGAGAAATTTTTATAAATATTAACGTTAATTCCTATCACCAAATATTTAATTAAAAGAAAATTCTATCTTTATTTATTCTTTACTCTAACATACAGCAAATTTCGTTGGTATCCCTTTGTTCTCAACCACTGATATTTGTTGTAGCAGTATGTAAAATATATCCATTTATAAATATTCGCATGCTGAAATTAAATGACAATTATTATAAACGAATGGCAGGCTTCTAATCTGCAGGAACTTACGCTACGGGCAGAGGGTAACAGATGGCTTCACAAGCGGCTGTATGTATAGAAAGATTGATGACGCTGGAACAACTTGTCGCTGTTTAGGCCTGGCCCTGCTACTTTTAGACACGGTCGCTGAACTGACAAGCGACATGCCTTGTCACAGCGACAAAATAACTGCGACAGTATATTTTCCCATCCCTAGATCCCGTTACGGTAGTTAACTTCTACAGGAGTGTGACGCTGTTTGTATTTTGTTGAGTGCGGATGTGTAAATTAAAATATTGGTGGTTTTAAACAACTTGTGAACGATCTGTATTCCCAGCAGCTGGTGGTGTTCGAGGTAGTAGTTGAAACAAGACCAAAAGGGCGTAGACTGGACTTAAACTAAAGAAGTCGAAATGTTCTTTTGCTGCGGACTGTTGAATTTTTGGGACATAGAGTTGATGGACAAGGTATCCGCTCACTGGGTAACAAAGTAGAAGCCATACATAGTGCACCAAAAAAGAACTACAGGCATTTCAGGGTTACTTAACTTCAATGAAAGATTCCTGAAAGATAAATCTGAAGTTTTGGAGCCGCTACACAGGTTGCTTGATGCCGGTGTCCAGTAAGTGAGTGAAGATGTTTTGGTCAGCGCTTAACATTGAGGTCTTTAGTGCTGGTGGAGGGGGGGGGGGTGACATAATGTGAGTTTGGAGCAGCACGGAAATGAATGGGCTGGGGAAACTGGAGATCCCCGAGAAAACCCGCTGACTAGTGGCATCGTCCAACACAGTTCCCGCATGCGAAAATCCGGGGATTGACCCTGCTGGGAATCGAACCCAGATCGCCTTGGTGGGAGGTGAGAGGTCTGACTCCTCTGCCACCGCGAACCTCCCCCCGAAATTGACTTAGGTCAACTCACAAGCGTTTACAAAGGCTAAACAGTTGATACTATCTGATCTTGTGCTCGTTTTTATTACGACTGCATGAAGCTCTTGGTATTAATGTGTGATGCATCTGAATATGGAGTAGGGGCGGTACTAGCTCACAAACTAGGTGAGGGGATAGAGGTACCTATAGCATTTGGATCAGGGTTAAATCAATCCTCTCGTATGACGAGATAGGCCCCACATTGGGATAATTTGGTAACAATGACTCGGTAGGTGAGTGGGATAGGATGTGGGTGCCAAAGTTGCGGGAAAAGACCGATTAAAAGGAGAGCTGAGATGAGATGGACAGTGGGGAAAGGGTACACTGCAGAAACCGCGGGGAAAACCCCTGATGATGATTATCTCAGGATCGACAGGGTGACGATCACGGGGCAGGCTATGTAACAGTGAATTTTAGCACCCTCCAAGGACATGTTCTTCAGAGAACTGTCAGGGCCAGTCTCCACGCGTCACGACACACTCGAAACTGAGGATACGTTAAGCTTCCCTAGGGACAGATTGAGCAACAACTACTTAAATAAAATATGGAGATAATTTCTGTAGTTTACTCACCATAAGAAGAAATTTACTGGTCTGTGCTGATGACCAATGGGAGTTCAGCAGGCCGGGAGTCAAAGCATCTCCAGCAGGTTACGCAGGAAAAACAGCACGAAGCTAACTGTTAAACAACTAAGCCCCCGGATGCAGCGGTCGGCAGGAGGTGAGGAGCCCCAGGTCAAAAACAAGAAAAATGGTTCCTGTAAATGAAAACTTAACTATTGCAAACTAAAAATGAGTATCACAAAACTGGTGAAGAACCTGGGGTAGACTAGCACGTTAAATTCCTCTCATCGTCAGGCTCCGACTGACTCAAAATGGCTCTCGGCCCATGCGAAGCCAGGCTCGCGAGAGAGTCTCACTTCGCACGGCACAAAGTAGTTCACACACAAAACACTTAATAAAACAGATACAAAAGTTTTACATGAGACACAGTTGACACTGGAAAAATAGTGAAAGCATAAACAAAACAATATTACTGTTCAGGTATATCTTATGTTGGATAACTGTTCCATATTATGTCATTTTCATGCAGAAGGATACATGAACATAGTATAGCTGATGCAACCGTGATGTAATTATATAATGGCAATTGAAAATTAAGTAAAAATATTAAAAAGACTTTTGAAAAACATGATGACAGTAAAATACTTGCAAATGGTAGGAATTTAAAGAGTAAATTTTAGTAAGCATATTTTTAAGGCATTATTTGTGGTTTAAAACACACATTGAGTGTAGACCGCACTGAACGAGTATAGGGTTGCAGACGGTCTAGTGGGAGGATGTGCTAGGTACACGTGACTTGTCTAGCATCAAAGGGTAAGTAGATGGACTAATGACAGGCCTTCGGTACACAAACTCTACCATAAATATGAACCACGTATTTTTTGCAAATTAAATGCTGATCTTAAAACGTATGTAGCAGTACACGTAGTTTACTTTTTTTTTCTTTCTTTTTTTCCAATGATGATGGTGAAAGATGTAAGTTTAAGGAAAGTTTATGCACAGAATTTAGTATCAAGGATTTGGGGGAGGTAAAGTCCTTCTTGGGATTAAATATTGAGAGATCTCAAGGGGTTATTCATAGAGGAGCTGCTCAAAAGGTACAAAATGGAAGATACTAAGCCTGTAAGTTGAGACATGTAAGGCTGAGTGGTTATGGAGGTGATGCACAAAATGTTCCATACTAATCTCTGATGTACCTGTCTGTAATTACTAGGCCTGATATTAGCTATACCACAAATTATATCAGTCAGTTCAGTACTAGTTACAGAATGGAGTACTGGGTAGCAGTGGAAAGAATCTTGAGATACGCTTAAAGGGACTATAAATGTGGGTCTAACTTTTAAAAGTGGTAATCAGGGGTTCAAAGGATATGTGGATGCTGATTGGGCTAATGATCCTATTAATTGAAAATCTTATAAAGGTTTTGTACTGAAATTCATTGGTGGACCAGTTTCTTGGGAAGCCAAGAAACAATCCTGTGTTGCACTTAGTAGCACAGAAGCAGAGTATGTTGCTTTATCTCAGGCTGCGAAAGATGCTGTATTCATAAAGGCATTACTTGAAGAAAATAAGTGGGTTCAAAGATCAGGTAATACTATTGAACAATAAGCAAGTGCCCAAAAGTTTGTACATAACCCTGTGTTTCACAACCGAATGAAGCACACAAATACTCCACTATATCAGGGAAGTTGTGAGTTGTAGAGACAATGGCATAAGTAGCCAGGTTATGCTTGCAGACATGTTTACAATAGCATTGCCACTGACTAAACACATGTTCTGTGTAAATATGGTGGGATAAAGTTAAGAGACAAATGTATTACCAGATTAAGGGAGTGTGTTGTACCGGTATGCTTTACTTTTGTAATCAAGTAAGTGTTAATACATTTGTGTCCTTTGTATGTATTGAGTTTATTTTGATATGTTTTTTTTGTGCGTTGTCATGTGCCTACTTTGCCATCTAATTGTGAGTCTGTAAACAGTGTCTCATGCATAGAAAGTAAAAAACAAACATTATTTCGGAAGTACCTAGCCATGTAACTGCTTAGTATTCCTAATTAATGACTTGTGATAACTATTCCTTTACTTATGTTTCCTGGTGAATATTTCAACACTTTATCCTGTTGTATTTAGGGCCAAGGCTGCAGTTCCTTTGGATTCAAGGCGTAGGTTGGGATGAGCCCTTGCCTGTTGAATAGCAAAGCTCACAGCTGATTGTTCTGTGTAGAAAGAATTGAAACTGCCACACACATTCTTCCTGTAGATAGCATGGAAATGCAGCTACACATCTTTACTGATGCTTCTATCAAAGTGTATGCTGCAGTAGTTTTCCCATGTAAGAATTCCGTGTTTTGACAGCAGATGCTACCGATATTTTTAACACGTGCCAGACACGTGGCAACCATTTAAAACAACTGGACGTGACCGTATGACCTGATGAAGTAGTAGTGGCAGCCCTAATCAACAAATCAGTTAACTTCCATCGCCGACGCTGAAAGTAGTGTGTATTATACGTGGAAAATAAGTACACATTTTGGAGGAAACGTAAGATAATAACACGGCTTCGTATCCAGCATTAGTCAGTTAACTATTTTATTATATTCTAAAACGCGTAATTTTATAACTAATTTACAAACAACAGCGCCATTATCAGTCGACCTGTAACCAAAACAAAACACTGCCATTTGCAAGTGTGAAAAGTTACCACGTTCGTGAGTGTTTGAGATTCTTATAATGTGTTAACTTTATTATTCTGTGTATATATGTAATATATTGTAATGTGGGGATTATAAAACCCAGCCTCTAATCGCCAATGGGATATTATGGCGTCCGGAAACCAAAACAAACAGCGGCCATGTGCGTTGCGAGTGTTTGAGGTTGAGCTTCTCGTATGTTCGTGTTCGTTTGAGATTCTTGTACGGTGTTATTTTCATATTTTGTGCATGTATGTAATTGTAATATATTGCAATGCAGGGATTAAAATACGCGGCTTGTAATCGCTAACGACAATGGGAGACAGGAACTTCAGCTGGCATGTCTACAAAAACAGTCGCTAAATGAGAAGTACGTAATCCGTCCAGACAAAAGTGCTACGTACATAAAATTTTAAAAAATGTTACGTAATTTTTATTTTAACAGAATTTGTGGGTAAACACCTATGGTTCTTGTTGTGGTCTTCTGTGTAAACATGCTTTTTCAAGGCGCCGGCTCAATAAATTCTTTTTGTAAGAAAATGTCCGTGTTTTTTTGTTTTGCAAGTAAGTGGTTAATATAAAGTCTAAGTGATATTTTGTGCCTGTCAGCTGCAAAAATTTAGGCCTACATATTACCAAAAGAAATGGCCAGAAGACATACGCCTATATATTTCCCGGTCATTAAGGTGTACTTGTTTGATGACATGTGTTAATTAATCAACAAAATATTTAAACCTGATCTGGGGAATTAGACCTACCCATGTTTGTTTATTACTTACGCTTTTTATTGCTATATTATTTCCGTTTAGGTTGTGAGAGCACAAATTTTTGCTACATAGCCTACAATAGTCACATGACTATATTAACACTGATATTTCAAAGGTAGGCCTACCACAAAAGGTAAGTTTGTTTAAGTCTACATCTGGAAACTTTAACTAAGCCTATACGGCTTTATGATCTGATAGTACAGATCCAAATTAAAGGCAACACGAAAAATAATTGTAATAATTCTTGCATGAATTAGCCTATTTTAATTATTATTAAAGTTTAAATATGTTTGCTTGCACTGTAATAATTAGAGACATGCGAAATTCGCGTTATTTTCTGACAGCTGAATAGACCCAAGTGACTATAGGCTCGTTCGACGTCTCCGCTGGCTGATATTGTCGTGACTTGCCGGGGAGAATGCTTACACGGTAGAGAGGCCTATCTCTGCAAAGATGTAACACACGTAAATGACAACACATAAAAGTTCGTTGTCAGTTGAGTCGCAGATTATGTTATGTTATGTATAGAAAAGTGAAGTTTAGTCTGCTACCAAATGATAACATGAATTTTGCATGTCTCTTGTAATAAGCTCTTGCAACTTCAATTTGCAGTAACCAAATAAGCTACTACTATTATTTAATCTTTTTAGATGTCGGGTAGATAACATAAGTTGCCCATACATGTTTGTTTATTTTTGGTAACGCCATTAAATGTTACAATTTTGATCAAATCTAGAAAAATATACAAGAAAAAGTTAAATTTTAAATAATTGTATTAACATAATGTTGTGTTATCTACTTAATGTTTTACTCGTATATGTTACAAACATCCGTTACAACTCATATTACCTATTTGGCATTCCCGCCATTACTGTCTGTCCATGTTTTACAGTCTACCAACTTAACCTATACTCTACACCACATCTCCCCTTCTTTACATGCTACAATTACAACATATTTCACAGGTCCAACTTTCTGGGTTG
>PNEQ01105192.1:0-22619 GCA_003012365.1 Medauroidea extradentata
GGAAGATAACTCATCCCACGCCCATTCCTTTTGTTTGATGTGTACACCATCGGCTTTTTTGTTTTCGTGAATGTGAAGTCTTTCTTCCAGTAAGTTACTTCTCTTTAAATTTTTCATGCTTTCAACACAAAGCGTTCAAATCCAATCAACAAACACACCATTCACATTTACAATCTCAACATCAATAATGCTAGCCAACATAACCACTCATGATTTCCGAATCTGGTTGAAATTATTATTAAGAACGAATGATGTCACAATTGTTCTGACCAATAGGCGTTAAACATCATTCTGCTGTACAGTGTTGTCAGATGTAACGTTTCGTCGAACCCCAGTTCTCATGATCCCAGATCAAAAACTTGCAGAATACGTTTGTGCAATGTTTGTCACGATAAATCCCAGATCAACTGTGATCTCACGTCATGGGATCTTGGATCACAGTATTTTTTGCGCAACCGGGCCTTGGTATTGTTTACATTCATGTACGCCCCGAGAGCTGGTACGATAACAACAATGAATACGCTTTCCTTGTCGCTTCTGTTAGCATTATTTATTCTGTGACCCAATCGGGGAGGCTGCAATGAGCCGCTGCCCAGCAGGGAGCAAGACTCACAGGAGGGGTATCCGAGCCGCTGCCCTAGAGGGAGCAAGACCCGTGTAGGTAATATGTTGAGCTGCTGAACCTGTCTATAGAAGGAAGACCGAAAGACGCCATGATACATGAACGCGTGTTATTGATAATATTAATACTTAACAGATGCTCACGAACATCATGTAAATATTAAACAAACAAGAACACATAACTTGTTTTGCATCATGGGCCCATAACATGTTGGACTTTTTTTTGTAAATAATTACGCAAATTCACATAAATAACACATCTTTATGTTGTACACCAAGAATAAACAGTCTGTAGAAAACCATGGACTAATTATACTAAACAATGAGCTATATAGTAAACAAAGAGGGGCGGAAACAGCAATCTCCAAGGCTCTGAGGTGAAGATCAATTGAAAGTGGTATTTTGACTCTAGATTAAATGGCGGGCTCTTATTTCTGGTCAAAAGACAAGAGCGATTATGCTAATTTAAACTTTATTGCAGTATAATATAATACAGTAATTATTCGCATTTTTTCCTGTGTTTAGCGGGAATGTAGTGGTGCTATAAAGTAACGGATTTAATGCCAACATAATGACGGATTTTTAACATAATGTTGGTCACTTTGTTGTTCGCCAAGTTCTGGGGTCGAAACAGCCCTTCAATTGGGCTTCACTTTGGAAGTGTTTCCGCCCCTCTATGTGATCTATATAGCTCGTTGATACTAAACATGGCAAACATAACAATACAAGCAAATATGTTTTATCCACGGCCGTAGAAGGTTTTAACACACTTCCAACACTCTTGAAAATGCAAACAGTTGCTAACAGCTTGTGAACAATTCAAACCCAAAAATACGCATTTGTAAGATACCAACATTCATGTCAACATGAAAACATTAAATTTTTCTTGCAGTCTGTTTGTCATTTACATCTAGCTCAAACAGTGGGTATGATATACAAAGAATAACAATTGCCACTTTTCACCCATTCAAGTCTATTGATTCTTAATTACGGCAGTTTACGAATTGATTATGCTGTAGTAACATATTTTTTTTTATTTGAAGCAGAGTATTTGATTTGGCTGCACTGGCAATAAGTAATCAAAACAAGTGATGAACGCCTGTGTGCAAATACTATTATTTTTCGGATGATGAGAGGGTTCTGCTTTGTTTGGAGAATAATATACGTTACCGCAATGCGCAGTCGTTAAGGTAATGTTATGTTTAATATTTAGCGTGGTAAATTTTAATTTCTTTTAATTTAAGTGACGTTGGTGTTAATCTTTTTGTTACGTTACTGTTTCGGATCGTAGGGTTATGTGTCGCACTAATTGTAGGATTACGTTTTATCTCAATTGTTTTGCGAATACAGGATGTTTTTAATTGTAAGGTAATGGTTTGATTCAGCAGCGTATGTTTGAAATCTGGCGTAGTTGGCCACCAAATATTTTTAAATATGAAAGATGTGTAAGTCACGTAGGCCATTGTAAATTTTAAGTTTTCTTTTGTTATGCCGGCTGTGTTTTATCTGCGTTACTTTTTCAGTGTGAGAACGTATAATGTTTCTTTAGATAATTTCTATTGACTTTCTCTTCGAACTTTCTGTTAGTGGTTGTAAAGTTTGATGTTTTTTTTTATTTAAAGTATCGTTTCGTTGTTAGCAGCCGCATTTTTTTGAAATTGTGCCTTTAATTTTTATACATAATAACTACGAATTTGATGAATACTTCATTTGATGACACTTGGAAGGATATAACTTAACAGTGCAGTTTTTGACAGCAAAATTCACAGAATATCAAGTGCAGGTGTTGTATTGTCTGTATAACTATGCACATTAAAAGAGATTTTAAAGGGTGAAATTCTTAATTGGTTATCAGAACCTTAGTATGTTCTTGATAGTAATTTATGTGATGTAGGTGTTTGCTTGAGAACCTTGTATGATGTAATATTTTAATTTGCTACCTTGGTGTTTGGGGGTTCATTTAAGGTGGTTTTTCGAAGTACTTGTGAAAGCCATTCCAACCAGTTAGGTCAGGATTACAGAAGTAGGTCTTCAGTTTGTTTATTGATTTGATTAACTTATTAACTTTATTTGCATTTCACTGTGGTGATCTAAGTTTGTGTTTCTAAGACTGAATAGGAGCTGCTGATGGTCCCTTATAACACACACTTTTGGTCTGTGTCACGGGATGAAGAACAAATTGGTTTACAAGTTGAAACTTGAATAATTAATTTTTGTTGTAATGTATGCCTAACTGTTTTAAATGAAATATTTAATGTAGGCTAAATGTGAAGAGTAGTGACTCATTGTATACTGGCCAATATATTTTGCAGGCATAGTATATTAATGAAAAATGTTTCTGTAGCCTAGTGGTTAGAAGTAAGTCTATTAAAAAATTTTTTTCAGTTTATTGTTGGGCTAAGTTTGATTAGGTTAGATCTAAACTAATGAAAAAGAAGATCTTCAAAGCATAGTTTTCTGTACGTATGACTGCTTCTATGCGCTGTAGGAACATTTTTATTAAGAAACTATAGGTACCTGTAACATCAATAGTTTAGCCGGTATATGACGAGTAGCTAGCTACTCTTTAAATTTACGGAGGTCAGTAATGATCATGTTAAGAGTAAGTGTACAGTGTTTTATTATTTTGTTCTGGAAATATCAGAGATGCCACGGGTCAGTGTGTTGTATCATTCGTTTGTTACCATCATAGTGAATGATATGGGTTGGGGAATTGTTGACAAAATATGATAGTTTGTGATTATTGTGTGCTGGGTGGGTTGTGGTTTCAACTTGCAAGTGGATATTGTGTATGTGTGTGTGCTGTGGAACCTCTATCTATTGTTTCTCAGGAGACCGACAAAAAATTTCAATACATGCTGACATTCAATGGATGTGGTCTATAGGCCTAAATGCAGACAAATAAGAAACAAGACTACAGACTATGTTCCATAGATGTTGACATTCAGTAAATCTGGGCTCAATACATGGAGGTTCCACACACACACACATGCACACATATATATATATCACACCACATTAGTTGGCTGAGAGATAGTGGAGCCAGCAGCGTACTGGTATGGTATTGCAGGATGATTTAGGTGAAAAAAAATGGGGTCAGAAATAGTGGTTATGAAAGGAAAGTGGGCATTGGGTGTGCTGGAAAGGGTGCTGAATGGAGTAATTTTTGAGGTGAAGGAAAGGGTGTATTGAACTATGGTACAACAATGTTAGAATATGCAGCAGCAAAATGGGACCCATAGGAGGCAGTGGAGGAGCAGGAGTCAGAGAAGGTACAAGTAAGGGCAGCAAGTAGGATGAAGTATAAGATCCTTCATCCGGCTTGGTAAAGAGGGGGCAGCAGAAAAAGAACTTTTAATGTGATGAAATGGAATGAAGTCCATTGAAGGACAGGAGTGTGGAAAGGCTGGTCAGAATGTACAGGCTGGTAAATAGAGAGGAAGTATGGGAGAGGATCGGTTGCTGGTGAATAAGAGTAGATTACAAAGGGAGAAGTAATAAAAGTGAAAAAATTCAGAGGGTGTGGAAGGGAACAGAGCGAGGTAGGCAGTCTATGCTTGTTACGATTATAAGGGAATGGAATGTTTTGCAGGGAGAATTGGACTGTGGGCGGCGAGCGGAGTTGGACAGTTCAGGAGGGGTTTAGCTTTTTGGGAGATCTCACTACTTGGCAGTAGTCCAGTTGTGAAGGTGTATAAGGATTATTGTTTATATTATTATTGTTTACTGGGTTTTGTGTTTGTATTCACTACTGTGGTAAGTACTTGTTTAAAAAAAATCCAGGTTTTCTGTAATGTTAGATTGCTATTGTATCCGACAAAGGGCTCTGACATCAGAGGGCATCAGAAAGTGTGTATCTTTAACTGTCCATTATGTACGAAATTGGTGAAATTTAGGAATATTAGGCTACCCTGCAGATTTTATGTAAGAGGATGTGGAAGGTCAGTGGTGTTGAACATGTAATATGGTTGTAGAGGCTGGTTTCATTCAAAGTGGTTAGAGTTACAGGAAGAGGGTATTGCAGTAGCAGGTGTGGATTTGTAAAGATAGTGAAGATTGGAAGTGGTTGGCTAGGGAAGGGCAGGGGAAGGAATCAGTTGAAGCAGGCACACAGACGAAAAGAGGAAATAGGTAGCAGAGAAAGTGGATGTCGAATACAATCGTGAAATGGGTGTGAAATTTAATCTCTACAGAGCTTGAAGAGGGGGTGCCAATTCTACAAAATGAGAAGAGGATAAAAAGGGCAGGTGGAAGGAGGATATTGTAGAGCTGATGAGTAGGAAAGAGAAGGAAATATTGCACAGGATTGAGAAGCTAGAGGGAAAGAAATTAGAGGAGATGAAGATGAAGGAATTGGGAGAGAATACAAGCTGAACTGCAGAAAGAATTGAGACAGGAAAGGCAGAGGAGAGGCAGAAGTAGAAGTGGGTGAATTGAGAGACAGAATAGAGGAGTTAAGAGAAGTTAGTACAGGAAAGGGCAGTGTTTGAGGGGCAAGAAGCAGTATGCAGATGCTGGTAGGGGAGAGAGAAAACGTGATCAGCGCACCGTTCAAGTAGACAATCTTGTTCAAGGAAGAGAGATGCAGGGTAGAACAGGTGGATGTTGGCTATAAGATTGTCAAAGGAGATGTTGGTAAGTGGCAGGAGGAAGGTGGGAGGGAAGAACCAGAGGTGGTCGTCTTGTGTATTTCAATCATTAAGGAAGATGAGGTAAACTATACGAAGGCAGTGGTATCAAGTGAGCTATATGACTGTATGTACAGGGTTCTGGGGCCATATTCATTGGTAGCAGGAAGTGGATAGGATTTGAAAGTGTCGGAAGGGATAGAGTGCACTTAACAGAACATGGACAGAAGAGCTTGGAGGATCTGTTTGGCAGGAAGATAGGTGGCTGTTTAAAGAAGATCAGTGTAAGAACAGAAATAGCAGTCAGAAAGAGGCCGGTGTAATGATTGGGATTCTAAAGTAGAGCAGACCAGAGATAGCGAGAGAATAGGGATAAGGGAAGAGATTTAGGGTAAACAATAAGACATTAAAAAAAAATGTGATGTAATAAAATTCGTTGTAAGTGGTTGGAGTGAGTTAAACTTTGGTGCTTTCTGGTGTAAGGGAATTGGTAGAAGTTTCACAATACTGGCAGCTTACAGACCACCAGGACCAAGTGGAAGTTGATAAAGGCTAGGATCGATAAACTCAGGTACAGGCAGTGAGTATTGATTCAGGGGACCTGAATGTGTCAGGTGTACAGTAGATTGTGGGAGCAAAAGGGTTGGGTAACATGATGCAGAGAATGGCAGTGCGGTTAGTGAACAAAGGCTTGGTTGCAGGCGGTAGAGGAACTTCCTAGATGGAGTGAAGGGGTCTGTACTTGATGTGTTAGTCAGGTCTGAGAATGCTATTGTTGGTGCAGTAGTGCTTGAAGTGATCAGTTATCATAAGATTCTTGTTGGAAATTGATGGAAAATGGCTGAGGAAGTTCGAAGATAATATATTGACTCGTGAGAGTTAAGATTATCCTATGTGTCGGTTTGCTGTAGGAATCCTGTGGGGTTTTTTTTTGCAAGGTAGTGGTTTGGAAGCTTTACTTTTGAGGTAACAATACATTTCTGGTATCTGTATATTTCTTCCCAGAAAATTAGGTCATAAGTTCTAAAAGAATGAAAGATAACATAAACTACTTTTTTAAAAGTTTATTTTAATGCATTTAGGAATGGTACTTGAGGAAATATCAAGCTGCTCCAAGTTTACTAGTAAAGTAACTTAACTAATTTAAGGCCAGTTTAACAAAAACATTCTAGGAGACCTACCTATAATTTGGTGTTTCTGCAAATATAATTAGCTTACTTTTGAATCTGATATTGTTACAGTTAGAGAAATGATTGTTTTAAATTCAAAATTACAATGCACCTACAATATACCCTTGCGCATTCAATTTTTAATAGCAATATTGTATGACCATTCTTTTTTTTTTGGCATAATTTATCTGAGTTGTACAGTAAGTATTCTTAAGTTTTTTTTATTGTGAACCTATCTATCTATAATTAGTATAGAAATCATAAGTTTTACAGTAGATATGCTTTGCAAAGCACATGTAACTTAAATAGGCGTACACACAATATATCAACAATGCAGCTAGCAAGATAGTGCTTAAATGCAGAGGTGGGCGAAAAGAACACCTCACAGAAGAACATTTGGTAGGATTGTGAACTGAGTACAAAAGAAGCTAATGTGAAAAGACAAAGAAATTGAGGTTTATGACAAGAGTTAAGAGTAAAGACATTTATTTTTAGCTAATGTTGTTGGATAACTTATGGTAGTGACTGCTCTGGGGTGTACCAAAAATTCCAGAGGGCAACAATAGTGATTAAGGGAGGCTGGCTATGCAGGGGGCAACTACACGAAGGCAGTGGCAGCAAGTGAGATGTCGGACAGTGTGTGTAAGGATCTGGGGGCCATATTCATAGATAGCAGGAAGTGGATAGGTTTTGAAAGCTAGGAAGGGAAATGGTGCACTGTACAGAGCAAGGAAAGAGGGTTTTGGAAAACCTGTTGGGCAGGGAGACAGGTGGATGTTTAGCGAGGATTAGGGTTGAGAAGTAAAGGTAGAAAATAAGTCATTGAGAAGCAAGTAGGCCTATGTATATGAATGGAGTTGTGAAGTAAAGCAAACTGGAATAGATTGTAAGCGGAGAGGCATAGCGGATGAGAGTTAGGGCAAACAAGGAAACTTATGTTTTGTTTTATTTATTTATTTAATTTTAAAATTTACTCTAATTTGATTCTATTTACATGTCCAATGACACAAAGGATATAGAGTTAGTCAATAATCCATACCAAAATACACACATTTATGTTTAACATACATATTCATACGCACATCCACACACACACACACATACATACAGTCTGTCTCATGAAAGAATTCCATATTTTCACATTTCTCTTCTGAGAAATGTACCTAGCTGTTCCATTGTTTGGAGCTTTAAACCTACCTGGCTTCTTGGAAAAGCACAGTCTCCACAATCCTGTTTACATACACACTCCTCAGAAGTGAACTGTCAAAATGTGGAATTCTTTCATGAGAGAGACTATACATTTATAAGTACATGCATATAACAATTATCATTGCCATAATTAGATTACTTAAGATAAAATCATAGAATATATGAAGGTTAACTGATGTTAAAGTATATGTACATTGGAAACATCACATTAGTCACAATCATTAATGCCAGTAAATCACACACAAAAAAACACTTGATTATGATAATCAGAATGCTTTAATGAAAGTCATGGTAGTTAAACTATTGGACTGTGTATGGTAGTTAAACTGTAGGACTGTGTACATATGGCAAGTTGGACAGTTTCTGGGGTAAGGTTGAGGGATACATAATGGACATATTGGTAGCTGTTTAGATGTGTCTAAATGAGGTATAATACTAGACAGTGAATGTGGGCAGGATAGGTAACTTTATCTTTAAAAGAGGTAGGGAAGGAAGAGGGATTAATAGTGTGTGTAAGAATTGTATTTAATTGGTCTGTGTGATGAATTAGTGAAGAAGATAAGGTAGGGGACCAGGATAAGAGTGGTATACAATTGAGGTGATCAAGGACAGGATTGATGGGCTGAGGAACAGGCAATTGATAGTTGTGGCAGGCGACTTAATTATGCCATGTACAGTGGATCAAGGGAGTAGAAGGGATGGGTAACGTGATGCAGAGATCGGTAGCTAATTGAATATACGGTTTGACAGAAGCAGTAGAGGAACCTACTAGATGGAATTATGTGGGTGTGGGGATAGTACTAGATATAGTGTTAGACCTATAAATACTGTTACTGGCATAGTATTATTTGAAGTGATCAGTGAACATGAATGAAATTGTTGCGACCTAGCAGTTGTTAAGGCCTTGTTACCGAGTTTTGCAGTGATTTCGAAATATTTTTTATTCTTATCTAATACTCATATAAAAATTTTGCTCCACAGTTTTGACACTTATATGTTAAAATTTGTAGCTGAATTTTTTTTGTAGAAATATACTGAACAGTTTTTTAGATTTCATCACCCAAAGTACCACGTTTTTTGTCGTGAAAATAAGCAAAAATGAAGCATAATATTTTTTGCTGATGAATGGTACATTATTTTTAGAAAACACATCCACAGTGTTGTGCGTCGTGTGACTGCACATTGACTCACATTTTTTCATAGCTTTTGGTTAAAAAAATATTTGAGTTATTGTCACCAGTCTGAAAAAAAAACTGAGGAACAAGCTTTTAAAGGAAGAGAGGAATGCTAGTGTAGGAAGGTACAGAGGGACAGTGCAGCAAATAATATAGAAAAATAGAACAACTGCAAACCCAGCACTTGGGGGTTTGAGGAGCAGGACTATAGGAATGGTGAAGCCGAGAGAGTTAAGTACTGTATTAGGAAGCATGGCATAAAAATAGTAATACAAGGGTTCAAGAGTAATGTGGCAGTGGGACCAGGTAGTTTTGGGAATAACACACTTAAATTTGTGGAAGAGAGTTTGTTAAATATGTAGAGGTAGTAGTTAATTGGTCACATGAATAGAAGGAAATAGTATTTGTATTTTATTTTTCATCCTTTGGACCGTACAGTGTTACAGTATAGGATATGTCAGATAATTACAATTTGACATTATTTGCATTAACAATTTTGAAAGTTATAGATATTACAAATTTCAGATAATTTAGACGTACGTATGAGAAGAAAAAAAAACCCTAATTTACAAAACTATGTGTATGGAAAAACAAAAAACAGCTCTTTCAGAAAACTATATACAATTAGACTTACACAGAGAAACTTACATGTTTGGATAACATAATTATAAAATTATGCATAGGTATACATGTGCACATAAGCTACATACAGCACAAAAGCAGATTTCTTTACAATCTCAGTTTTTTGGTAAAATAAGATACAACATACCAATATATTATATCAAGGAAAAGCCAAATAAAATATTTATCTTATATGTAATTCAGTAATGCATACATGGAAAAATTCTACTTTTAATTAATTTTAACGCCAGTAACATGTGTTTTGATATCAAAATACTCAGCCATAGAATATAGAGGGTGTGCATGTAGGAAATTTTTAAGGCTGGATTTAAATGAGTTATTACTATTTTCAAAAAGTTGTTTTAAGGTAACAGGTAGGTACCTAACTATATATGTTTGTTGCTGAGTAAAAAACACAATTTTCATACGTCATCAAATTGTTTTGTGGTTTAAGTTGTGGTTTTGGTTGAAGTGGTGGTCCCAATGTTCTAGTAGGGGAAAGATTGGGAGAGGTCCACCAGACCAGTGAATCTTATGTTAAATACCAGAAAATAATGGCGAGAGTGGTGGTACAGTTCTAATACCTCTTTTATATATAATGGTCTAGTTTAGTTTACAGTGTCAGATTTTTTTTTAGTTTATTGTAATAGTTGCCTACACTGGTGCAGAATGTGTCTGAGCACAGGGACAAAATAAAAGTAGGTAATCTTAGAGAAATACAGTTTATGTTTTAATTCGTAATCGAACATAATTTTTATCTAAGAGATTAAGCTGAAAATCATCAGTGAAGATGCAGAACCTCATGGCAAAAGTGATAAATTTTCAGTACCAAATAATTTCTGTAAAAACTATTTGTTTGCAGAAAAAAGTATAATGTTACAGTTCACAGTTTTATTTGAGAAGTCTGTGCAGTGCAATGCAATAAGAAATGTACAATTACGAATATTGTAAGTATGAATACGCTTTGTCTGAATGCAGTTGTTAACAATTAATAAAAATGTAACAGTTTAATGAGGTTTTGCATCTTCACAGTTGGTATATGTACTTTTCTGTCATTCTAATGTAGAATAATAGTTTAGTCACTTCTTTGTTCTTCTTTTTGAAGTTTACAACGTTAGGATAGTATTCTACAAATTTCACAAGGAAGAAGGAAGAATAACCTTTCTTTCGACCCTGGATTTATAATGATTTAAGCTAACCAAATATTTGTGGAATCTTTTTTCATTGAATCAAATTTTACAATTGGTTTCATAAAATTACAATTACAACTTTACTTACATAACGTCTGATCTTGAGAATTTTCCGATCATCAATACAGACATTTAAGTGCTGGTCTGGATTTACAAGGGAGCTTATCGAGCCATATACCAGGGTGGCAAAACCAGAGGGGCAGCAAATTTTTAAGGGAAAAAACTAACCAGTTTAAAAATAGTTGGAGATTGACCTTTTCATTTCAGTTATGTATTCCAAAATTCTAATATTGTTTATTGTAACAATATATTATGTGGTGATGTGTAAAATGCATGATATAAACTAGTTTCACGTGTCCTATCGCTTAATAGATAGACAATGTGCTGCTCATGAAGGAAGGAGTAAGGTGAAACCATCTGACCACCAAAACCCAACCGGCCATTTGTGTGTATGACACTTCCTCGGGGACACCTCAGACACGCCACTGTTTGGGTTAGTCTTACATGCTACGCGCAAATGTCATATATTTTCTTTAAAAGCGTCTGTAGGCATGTAAAGAAGAAGAAATATGTGTGGTGTCACCTGCTGCTTTGCTACTGGAACTTTATGTTCTTTCTGTTTTGGTAGCAGTGTAACATTACACCACGTCGTACCATGCACCGCTCTCTTGGTGCGTTTTATCTTCGACCTTACTACTACGCAGAAACATGAGGTTCCAATGACATTTGTTGGTGCTTAGAGGTTGCGTTGTGTTATTTCTGGTGTGTTTTGTTCAATTCTTGGGTTTATTACGGAAAATACCGGAATTTATTAGTATTTTGCTTAAAGTAAGTAAAGCATGCACTAAGCATTATATTTTTTTACATTTTTATTTGTAATTGGTTTTTGTATAATTATGTTTATTAGAGTAATGTTTTGTTCTCTTTCAAAAAAACATTTCGGTAGGTAACAACAAAGGCTTAGTCATTAATAGATGTCAAATAAGTGTGTTGTTCTGGCTTTTAACAATTGTGTAACTCAGGGCTAACAATTCTTTGCATACATCATTTAGGTCACGAACTCAATCACGTTTACATAATCAAGTTACAGATCTAAATATTTGAGAATTTTGGCCATAATTCGCTGAGTTGAAGTATGCTAAATTCCCAAATATCTCGGTAATTGACTAACTATTTTCATGTCAGTTTCTGTATTTAGAAATGTTAACTGCGACTAAGTTATGCATTAATATAAATATATAAATTTTTGTATTTAAAAAATATTGTTTTATTTTGAAATTTTTCATTTTAAAATTCTGCATTTTTAATTAAATACAGAATTATTTTATTTTTCATTTTTATATATGTCAAGTTGTAGCCTACAACATTGTTATATACTGTGAATTTTTTCAGTTTGATATGTCAGTTGGTTTTAGTGGCATACATTAAACCGTCAAATGCAAATTTTGACATTTACGAGTCATTATGCAAAAACTGTGAAAGCAAAAAAAAATTTTGTTACAGTAAAAAATAGTTACAATATATGCCTATAAAACAAACCATATCTCGTTCAAATTAAAAAAAAAATAGGTTGCAGTCAGTTGGGAAAATTAGGAATTTAACAAAACTGTCACTGATTTTGGCGTAATTAAATATTAACAACTAAGGAAATAGAATTTGTAGGATAATATCAGATTCAAAATTTTTTTTCCAGAATTAAAAGAAATTAAAAAATAAAATAATAGTGGGCTCTCTATTATCCGTATGTGGATTATCCATCCAAAAGATTTCACTTTGAATAGTTTAAAAAATTGGAAAATTATTTTAAAAAAGTACGTGCTGTGTTTCTTGCTTAGTGTTCATCAACATATTATGCCTACAACCGTATTTTGAAAGAAGATTCAAGCCTGTTTCACCAGGTGAAACAATTAGTTTTGCGTTTGAAATGGAATAACTAGATTTTTATCTTCAATAAATAAGATATCCATGATTTTTTTATTGTTTTTGATGTTAGATTAGCGCATACTCCCTAATCGTTAATGTGAATGATCGGGAGTCTACTGTATTAAATTGCTGCCTTTTATTGCAGAAATGAATTTGACCTTTTTTTTCTACTGAGTTTTAAGAAAGGGTAAAAGTGGATTATCTGTAATTTTAGAATATCTGATGCATTAGTGTGGATAGTCGAGAGTTTTTTGTATTTACTATGGTGACTGAAACTGAGCCTTAATCGTGAAATGCTTTTTTTTTCGCATGCTGTGACATAGGTAGGCAACTGCCTTGTATATGCATTTTTCTCATCAGCATTGTGTTAACTTCCGTTAGTCATTCATACAACTTTGTTAGTAACATTGCTGTTTTCAGAAATGATAATAACACATTTGCTATCAACATTGCTATAAAATAGTGTACCATAGCTTAAGCCCAGTTTACACTGAAAAAATAACACTAACAATGTTAATCACAAATATTAAGTTTCAAAAATATTATCAAGTTCTAAGTAATGGTAGGCCTACATTATTTTAGAGCAATGTTGATAGCAAATGTGCTATTAACATTGCTGAAAACACCAATGTTACTAACAGAGTTGTAAGAATGTTGAGCAGATGTTAATAGCAATATTGATGACAAAAATGCCTAGAACATTTCTAGTAACATTTGTTACCAACATCCTTTGATCTAGACTGCCCTAGAATGTGTCAGGAAATAAATGTTGTCAACAGTGTTGGCGATAAAGTGATTAACATGTTTCTAATATTCATAACTTTTGTTGCTAGCAAATGTTTTCAACAAATTGTTGGTAACAAATGTTATTAAAATTTTTTTATAAATATTAACAATGTTAATAACAATGTCGGCAACAATGTTGATAGCATAATGTCAACAATTTTTAAGCATTTTTTCAACATTGTAAATAACTTTGTTGAAAACAGGTGTTATTAGCAATGTTATCGTTGGCATAAACTAGGCTCAATTTGTTAACGTTTTGTTAGTAACATTGTTACTGTTATTATTTTGGTGTAAACTGGGTTTTAAGTTCTTTGTTACATGCTTACTAAATATGTAGTAAAATTGTTTGGTTTTCAAATGTAAAATACTGAAATTTCAGTTACATATTTTAGTTACCTTTAAAACATTTTGTTATACAGATGTGTTCATACATTCCTTGTTTTATATTTTTTAGGTTGTTCAAGTAAGCTATGGCTGGAGACAGGAATTCAATATGTGACTTTTCCAACAATTTATTTTCTTCTCAAGTTTACAAGACTGCTAGTGTCAAGGTCAAGGAAGAGTATGAGGTAAGTTTATAGGCTATTGTAAACGTGGTAGCCAAAACTTGATTGGACAAAGGGTGGCGAGGAAATTCAAACAGTAACTTGATGCAGTGAATCACAGTGCTAATGGAACACAGGGGGATAGGGGATTGCTTGAATAGTTTTGATTAAAGTAAAGATAAATATTACGGTATAGTAGAATTGTTAAAATTTAAAAAATGTGTAAAATGTAACACGTGGACCCTAAGCCTAAATCCAGTGAGTGTGTGTTTACCCATTCCTTGTTAATATTTAGTTCTGGCTACCTAGATTGTAAAAACTAAGAAGGAAAGATGTAGAGATCAATGACTAATGTAGAAATACATGTAATCACGAATAGGAGGAAGGTTTTATTTAGGCTAAGTTTTATGTCAGCAAGTGTCTGAATGTACAGAAAAAGCCTGTTTTGTGGATCATTTTATTTTCACCAGCCTGAATAAGTAAATGACTATTCACGTACAGAATACCGTGGAAATACTATACAGTGGATCAGAATCATGTCTCCTTAAACCAACTTCATATTGAGCTTTTTCTCAATGAGCTTCTGCTGTGCAACAGAAACAACTGCACCAGTTTACCTTTTTGTGCATATAAGGGCCGTATCTATAAACGGCTTTCGAAAGCACTGTTAGCAGACATTCACTTGGCAGCTTGCCAACTACTCACATCCTATAAACGACTTTCGGGAGCTTGCTAGCTGAAAGCTCTTCCACGTCCACTTGAAGTGTAAATATGGCAACATAGCACCATTTTTCTTCCATTGGATAGTACACAGAATGAATATAGGTATGCACCCTGCAATTTTCGATCGTCTTTGCTGACATTTCATGTTTGTTGTTCGTATCTGAGATGATGTTATTGTCTTTGGATTTATGTTAGGTACGTAAAAGTAATATTTTTTGTGAAGGTTAAGTACGGTTAAAGTAGTATTTGTGAGGGATTTTTTCAGTAAGCATAATATTGTGTTTCCACTGAGAACAGTACAGATTTTACAAATGCTTAAAACCAATGTTTGTATTATTCAATAAAGAAATACATAAAACGGAAAATAAAAAACCAACTAACTTATGGAATAACCTGTCTTACGAGTCACTTGATGAAAGTACGAGAACATTTTAAAATTTAATAGTTTATTTTACAGCTGACATAATTATCGCAAGAAACTAACGAATATATTAACATCATAAATACGTCAGATAAAATGTGTACATACAGAAAACGTTTCGTTAACATGTGTTTACCGTCATTATTTTCTAAACAAAGGTACAACAATTGCAAACATATACAAGTGCCGTAACAATGTTGGTTTTTGAAAAGTCCCACCTTGTAGCAAACCCTCCATGGAATATTGCATACACTTTAAACGGATCGGGTATACTTAACAGTAGCTTCTGTGTATTGAAAACTTTTCAAGTACGTAATTCCTAAACTCGTTCCAATCAAGAATAACTTTTAAAGATGTTGCATTTTATTATGTAACAAGTATTGTTTGACAGGTTATTCCAGAGAAGATCTGCTGCCGTTGTTGTAAAAACACAATAAAAACAGCTGGATAGGCTTTCGAATCACCGTCTGACCACATTCACCTGAAAGTGGATGGCTCTTCACTTCCAGGCAGTCAACCAACGGACGAAAGAGGTTTATAGTGTGTGTTTCGGCCGGAACAGACTTTCAGTGATTGGATAACAACCGAAAGCCGTTTATAGATACGGCCCTAAGTGTTGGGGCACTAGGTGCATGTGTAAATGTAGTCATTATCATTCCTTCACTTTTCTCTTTCTAGTACTAAACACCACCATTTCGGTGGCTGTCTTAAAATATCACACTCTTCAAACTGTGTCCCAATAATTTTAAAAGGACTGCATGCTCATCAGAAGCATCATTTTGGCTTTAATAAATGGCTAAGAACGGCCTCTGTAAGCTACTGAGTCTTAAATAATATACATTATGGTTAATACAGAAATATATAAAAATGTTTTAAAGTAACGCTTACTGTTTCTATACACAAAAGAGAACACTGACTGATTGAATGACTGATTGGCACATCAAACTGCAGTCCAAACCACTGGACCTAAAATCGTGAAATTTTTTTGTGTGATTTGTTTTGAGAGCCCTATTTCATAAAGCTACAAGTCTAAAAGTTGAAAGTAAATTTACTTGTAGCTTGTAGGAAATGATGTTCTTCTGTTTCACAAACATGTAAGCTTGTAAAACATACTTTTGGAAGTAATATTTTTCTGACAAGCGAAGATAGCTGGGTAGGCAAGTTCGATTAGTGGTTTGTGTTTAAATACAATTCACCTGTCTGCAGTTATTTTAGAACATTGTAATATCTGAAATGTTTAGTAGCGACTCAGGAGAAGATGCTCAAGCAAATAATGAAATAAGAATATTGCAATGTGGAAAAGAACAAATCAATATGTAGTTTGAGACAATGTTTGAGTTTAATGTATAGGTTACGTCCTTTCCTCTCTGTACAAGACTAAGTGCCGTAGCAAACTCGTGTATCTGTTCCTTTTTTTTTTACCTTGTCTTGTTTTGTTAATTTGTCTGACAATGCCCCAGACAGTGTTTCTTTGCCTTCTTTGATTTTATTAACACCAGACAACTTATCTTCGATTGGCTTCTACATTTTGTTTACTTGCAATTTCCTTACTTTATCTTAATTTCAACACATGGACTAGTAGCAAAAAGCAATTATCTACAAGGGTTCGCAACTTCGGTCTGAAACAGAAATTACGAATACTTGTGTATAGTAATGCTGTCTCTGTATCATAAATTACAAGTACTTGTAAATAATCAGTGCTTGCAGCTTGGTAACTCATAACTAGTAGACTTGTAGTTTTATGAAATAGGTCCCTGATCATAGACGAGCACTAAAAAGGGATTTTTCGAAATGTGACCTAAGTGGGTGAAAATTAGTGAAATTTATTTCCGATGAAATGTCGATAGAGCACAAAACTGACGGCCTATCATTGTGATTTTTACTTTAATGGAACACACAGAAAAATGCATACTAGCCGATTTCAGGATTCTTCGAAATTCAACATTTAAGGGGGTGAAAATACCTTAATAGTGTTTCCGAATAATTATCCATATCTATCTTATCTTTTGGGATAAAGAGTTGGTTTTCATGTTGCTAACTTAAATACCCAAAAAGTAGTTTTTGAAATTCGACCCCCAAGCAGTAGAAAATGGGAAAATATGTTTTTAATGAATCGTGTACATATATCACTGGAACACAATTGGCTATCATCGTGATTTTTACTTCAATTGGTTACGTATACAAATGACTGTGACAGGACTCCAAGACATTTGGAAATGTGATAATTAAGGGCGTGGGAATGGGTGACATATTTTTGATTATTCCTCTATTTCTGTCGAACCAATCAAAATATGTAGTGCTGCATTCTTTAGAATAATGCTTATGTAAATATCCAAAATACCATTTAAATATATTTTCCAGATTTGGCCCCAAAGAGGTAAAAACAGGGTAAAATTTGTTTCCCATTCACAATATATATTGACCATATTGATCTTTTATATAGTGATGTGTTTTTCATTTAAGATTGATGCTTACTCAAATACCTATAAAGTAATATCATGAATTTTCAAGATTCGCTACCTAAGGAGGAGAAAAGGGGTGAAAAGTGTGGTAGGATGATTTTACAAAAAATATTAATCTTAAACTCATAACTTAATGTACTTAGTATATGCATTTACGAATTTTGTGACAAAATAGAGAGAGTTAAGGAACAAGTAATGTTTTAGCATAGAAAAAAAACTTTAGTGTTTTTAAACATAACCTGTGTTGTCTGCAAGTTGATGTAGAACTAAAAATTATTTATTGATTTATATCGTGATAAACCCTGTACACTGTGTTGTTTGGTGTTGGGAAAAATTCTTATGGAATGTAATTGGTGCAAGAGGTGGGGAAACAAACAAAAGCAGCTGACTAGTTGTTTCGTGTGTCAACATAGATGGCAGTGATAAGATGAAACTGTTCATTGTGGGATGATTAGCTAAGCCTTGTAATACCAGGCACGTACACAGACAACAAGAAAGCTGGGATGGCTTCTAACTTAAGCAGTGGCTCTGTACATTTGTAATCAAGATGGGGTTGCATATGGCAGTTCGTATTTCTGATTACTTTTCCTTAGTTGGATACTATTAATTAGGACATGTTGGCATTGTTCTTGGGCTTTTTAACAATGTGGCCATGATATACTTAAAATCATCTGAGATCCTAACTTTTCTATGTGAAAATGTATAACTTTAACACCTATGAAGTTTTTTTTCTGTAAATTTGAAATACTGTATTTGACTACAGTAATAATACCAGTTTAATTCAATTGATTTTGTATTTGTAATTTTTATTTCAGTTATGTGAAAGATAAAATCATTACATAGAAAATTACATTGAAATACTTCAAGCATGAAGTAAATTAATTTAATTTTTATGATAATATACCAGAGTAAAGATTATGCATCCAGAACTTAAAAACGGTTCATTATTTGTAATGGCTAATTAGATACAGCATACAAGAAAAACCGTTGCTTAATCATCCTGTTATTTACTCATGAAAGGTTGGTACTGTAGTGAAATTGCATTCTTGCTTATGTATAGCTTACAACAAATAAATTAGAGATAAGTACTGACTACTACGTATTAGAAAAAAGATTGTAACAGGCTCGCAAGTGGTATGTATTCGGCTTAGGGTACTTGAAATTCCATATTCTGATGTTGGCGATGCTTTGTTACTAGTATAACTACATTATATTAATGATAATTAAGGAAAGGAAAAATTTGTGATTGCAATGACCTGCATGTTAGAATGCACACTTCTATTTATATTAATACCCCGACCATTTGTTTGTTGGCTGCTGCATGTTGGAAGAGCAGACAAAATGAATATATGGGGCTTGAGTATACAGAGGGCAGTGGATTCTAACATGCATGTAATAGAACTCATGAATTTTTATCTTTCCTCAGTGAACATGCTTCGAATAATGCAAAAGAAATGTAATATTCCTGACTTATTTCAATTGTGTATATATTATTTATCATTAATCAAATTTCACTATGGCACTACTGATAAGAAATTGCATAAAGAAGTCATGCTACAGCTCTTAAGGTTTTATCAAGTAGATTATGTACTGAAATAATTCTGTAAACCCATACCTGCCAACATTTCAAAATAACCATCAGTAAAACTGTTCCGGAATGTCACATTTTTTACGTAAACTGTTCACGTAATAACACATATAATATATTTAAAGTTTATTTGTTTTTAAGGTACCTAGGCCTAGTTATCAAGACCTATGTACATAAAAACAATTATTTGCCAAGTAATACTTAAAAAAAATTTCCTGTGCACAAATACTTTGAAAATTCATCATTATTTTATAATTCAAAATGTGCGCTTAGCATCTTTAAACAACCTATAAGCACGGTTACAAATATAAATAGTTCCATAAAGCTTAATATAAAACTCAACTAGTTTTGTTTTATGTAGCATGAAATAGCCGAATACCAAACTGGATTGTGTTTTGAGTTATGAAATACTGTAAGGCAGTGGTTCCCAAACTGGGGGTCGCGATCCCTAAAGTGGTCGCTGGCTGTTTCGAGAGGGGTCGTGACAGCTTCCAAAATATGTTTAAAAAAAGGAAAAAAAAACTCTATAAAACTGAAAAATGTGAAAATGAAGATCTAAACAAATGACGGAATTTAAAATGTGAATTAATACTAATTACTGAGACAACAAATATGTGCGTAAGTATTATTTGTTGAAATTGAGAAGGTCGCAGTTAAAATTGTGCACGAAAGGGGGTCGTAAGACCAAAAACTTTGGGAACCACTGCTGTAAGGCAATATTCAGTTGTAATTACATTGCCTCCAAAGCTTACTTACGAAAATTCATGTTTAATTCTGCAATTTCCACGTAGGCCTGTAACTTCAAATAGTAGTTACAGTTAGGTGCTTCATACCATCTTCCATAAATTACCAATAAACGCAGCTCAAAAATTACACTTGTAGTAATTATGAATAATTCGTTTTTATCATATAAAATTATTGTTATTGTATGTATGCATCACAATAAGAGAAAATAATTTTTCTTTCAAGTTCATGACGGTGTAAACTGGTGCGCAATGCATCTTTCCAACTTAAAAATTTCAACTCATCACACGGTAGTTATACGTAGAGACATGCATCTGTGGTTTTATTTGATGTCAAAAAGTGGGGTTATTTTAAGCTAAAAGTGATGTTATTTTCAGCCAAAAGTGGTGTTATTTTCTATTTCAATCAATTTGTATATGAACATTAAAACTAAAATTATATAATTTTTCTTTCAAATATAGACAAGAAGCATACCATTTTTGCATTTTGTTTCCCTAAAAGACAATACTATAGATGCCTGTCGATTCGCTACAGTGTCAGCTTGTTGTTCTGCGAGACATTCATCCTTGTCCCTATTAACCTTTTTTTGTACATGCGACTTTTCACACCCATGAAATTGACATGTTACAGTGGCAAAAAAACACTTATACAGTCCATATTCAGAGAATTTGGACACACGCAGTTCGGTTTCGGCATATTTCTGCATATGAATGATACTGAAACAAGTCGCACTGTTCAATTTGCTATTGCACAGAAGCAACTGAAGTTACTCCTGATGTAACGTAAGAGAAATGCAAGGGAAAACCACAAGAAAACAAATTACAATGAAATATTTTCTCCTCCTTGCGACTCTTGAAGAACAAACAATCTATCCCTCGATATAAACATTACAAATGCATTGAAACTTTTAATAAATACAATCTCATTGTATTGCAAACACCTCTGTATGTTCAGAAAAGTGGGGGTATTTTCTGTAAAAGTGGTGGTATTTTAGGTAAAAATGGGAGTATTTTCGGAAAAAGGGAGGATTAGCTTTATTTGCAAAAAAATGTCTGAATTCTCATAAAAATTAGCTTTATCGCAAATGCGATAGATGCATGTCCCTAGCTTATACGTAATAATATTTATTACAACAGCAAAAAAAAAAATCTTTTTAGTTTCAAATTAAAAAAAAAATGCTTCAAAGCACACAGGAAAGCGCTGAATTGGACAAGAAACAACACACTTGTTGCTTAAAAATACCTAACCACATGCACATCACCATCTTGTAACATACAAGAAAACCACAGATTGGTTGTGTCAGCTATAAAGTATGCCAATAAGAAACCGGGAACAAAACACATACCGAATTTTGTTATTGGTTCCTATAGTGTTCACTGTGACCAACTGCTGAATGCTTAGTAAAAACTAATTTTACAAGTGTTTATGCACAATAGCACAACACCAAAAAACACATTTCATGTTGGCACACTTGTGCAAAACATATTTGTCTGCTATTCATGTGTAAATAATGGCAGAAATGTCATATATAAATGTTGAACGTCCCGAAATCTGTAAAAATTTTTTGTCCTCCGTAAAACCTTAGAAAGAGCGGTAAATTTAGTAACAATACGTGTTTTTTTTTTAATGTTACTTCTCAAATAATGCAGTATGTGCAAGTTTTAAATTGTGTATATTTATTTACATGTTTTATTTGAAGCAACATAATACTTTGAAAAAAATTTGGAATTTTAGTAAATTAGATAATAATTAAATGCTATTATACAAAATTATTTGGCCATTTTAGTGTTATCTAATGAACCAGATTTCATCCACCCAAATTTTACAATTAATTAAAATAGTGTGTCATGTTATCAAACAAATTCTATGTGTGAATAAAGAAATTTAAGTTGGTTTAACGGTTAGAATATGTAAATATGAAAAAAGTTCTTTTTCCAAAAACAGGGAGTTTAGGCCAAACAAAACATATATCCAAATGGAAACGCTCTTATTTTTTGTGTAGCAAAATCAATAGTACTAGCCTTTTTACTATAAATTCTCAGAAAATGAACAATGTAAATAATCTATCAGTATTCACTGCAGCTTTATAAAAATATAATGCATCAACATCAATCTTAGCAGTAGTGGGCATTAGGTGCTTGTCTCCAAACATTGCCTCAATGTTCAGGATTATTCTCTAGTGTATTTGCTTATAGGTGATTCGGAATAAAGTGAACACTCAAAAAAGCCCTGATTAATTTCTATTTCCTGCCAGTTTATGTCTTTCCGCCGATGTTAACACAAATAATGCCACGTGCTTTTATTTACATAGGGTCGTGCAATGTTTACAACTACATTAAACTGCTCCGATAAATTTTAGCTACAATATCTACTCATTAAATGCACGGGGGCTGAATGTAAGATATAAAAAAAAGTAATCTTAGTTATAAATACCTACGAGTTAATGTCTGGTTTCTGTCCATCGACTAATCTAAACAACACGCATTATTGCCGTTACGAATCTCGTAAATGAGGGCATATTTTATTTTAATTTGTAACGAAAAACCGCCACAACAACAGACATGACACACGCTATTCAATAATTCAAGTTTCGTTCAGTTCTACTGCCACGAACGACGACGACGCACTTCAGAAACAATAAATAACGTATTTTCTTAACATGTGAAATAAAAAGTATGTTGTTTTTAGGCTGGCAAACGTAAAACATAATATACAGATTACCGATGGTTTCACATCATTTCGGCAATGATATTCAAAGTAATTTCCAATACTTTTTAATGTGTATATACGCAAAACGGGCAAACGCACGCAAAT
>PNEQ01105193.1:0-22620 GCA_003012365.1 Medauroidea extradentata
GAGAGAGGGAGAGGTAGAGAGAGGGAAAAGGAGAGTGAGAGAGGGAGAGGTAGAGAGAGGGAAAAGGAGAGTGAGAGAGGGAGAGGTAAAGAGAGGGAAAAGGAGAGCAAGAGGGGGCAAGGGAGGGGGAGCGAGGGAGAGAGAAAGAGAGGAATATTTTGTACTGTGCATGACAGAAACAAGCGGCCCTGGAAGCTATGCGACAACCAGATTCTTTAACGTTATAACCCAGTGTCTACTTCACTATCTAGGTATTAATAAACGACGGTTACTTAAACAAGTTTCCCCAGATATTCTCCAACGTCAGTCCAGCTCCATCTCCCCCATGTTTAGGGCCGCTTGTTTCTGTCACGGACAGTATAATGATGTGGTGACAAAGTGGTTGGAAAGTTCACGAGGGGTTTGGGGATGGTAGTCTGGAGGGGCAGGTCAGTTGATCTCGCTACATGGCGACAGACCAATTGTGAATATTTATCTGTTTTGAGTTTCTTAAATTGGAACGGACAGTGGCAAGGTTGTTGACTATGTATGGTCTTGTAGTAATAAGGATTTTATAAAGATTGTGTATAAAAATGCAGGCTTATTTCCAGATGATTAGATACTTTATAATTAATCACTAACAACCTTACTTTAAAAAGTTTTATACAGTATCCTCTTTAAAATACTGAGAAAATAATAAAAATTACAAACACATGAAATACATGCTATGTATATTTTATGCTCGCATAGATCTATGTTTGCTTTAACGTTATTGTTGAGTTGGCAATGGCATATATTGTAATAATGTGTTGAGTTGCCAAGGGCATATATATTGTATAGTGTGTTTAAGTTGGTACTAGCATTTTAAAACTGCAGCGTTTTTGAAATAATGAAGTTCAGCTGACCATCGTGTGTTAGAATGTAACAAACTGTTGTATAGGTGCTGAAAATATGAAGTTGCCGATTCAGTCGTTGCTTCTGTTATTTACTGCATCACACTTCACAGGTGGGCCCAGGCCATAACAGTGATATGCGCGACTTTAGAATAGTTCAAAAGTACAGAGCTTTTGTTAGCTAACTCGTTTGATGTGGACAACATTTCAATCTTATTTGACAGCAGTACAGTGATGGAGGCTGTAAGTATAGGCCTGAAGTTAAGTGGTGGTGACAATTGGACAGTTCGGAAGTTTCAAACAGAGGTTATGTTAAAAGGACGCGGCTTGTACGAAATAGTTTCTGGCACGAAGTTGAAGGCAGAGTCTACAATGGAAGAATGGCTGAAATGTGATGCGAAGGCTCAAGAGTTGATGGTGACACGAATGAAGGTAGGACCTATTACTCATATTTTAGCATGTTCTTCATTGAAACAAACGTGGAGCAACCTCAAATCTGTCAATGATAAGGAGTCTGTGGTGAGTGAACATATACTTCAACAATAATTCCTCACGTGAATGTGGTAATGACTCTATTTCAACCTTTCTGTCTTGTTTAAATGAAATTAATAAGTTTAAGTAGGCTGAAGAACCAATACGTACCCGATAAAATGTTCACGACTAAGGTTCTCATGTCTCTTCTCGAGTCATACAAACATTTTTTCTCAGCTGGGGAGTCAGTACCTTGGAAGAACCAAAGCATTGATGAGTTAACATCCCGACTTTTGCGTACAGAAGAAAGGTTGTTGTCTAGTGAGGGTTCATTTGTAGCATTGGCAAGTAGCAAAAAGTTTGATAAATATGTAGGTGCCCATGAAGGAAAAGTAAAGTGTTTTGTCTGTGCGAAGGAAGGGCACATGGCAAGGTTGGCTTTAAAAATAAAGGGAAAGAAACTAGGTGTTGTCCGTACTGTAAGAAGAGGGGACATGTAATAAAAGATTGCAAGATTTAAAAAAGTAAAGAAAATATGAAAAGGGAGAAAGATGCGAAGCAAGGTTATACTAACACATTTATGGGAATACACATGGAAGGTAGTGAAGTAGGTAAAGATTGTTGGTACACGGACACTGGGGCTCGTGAGCACATGTGTGGAGAACGAATGCTGTTTCAGGAATATGAAGGAAGTATTAAAGGGAAAGGAAGGTTCAGGTAGGAAATGGAAGCTTGCTAACTGCGGAAAGAAAAGGAAATGTTGTTGTTTATGCGTAGAATGGTAACCAACTTACAAAGACTGAGCTAACAATTGTGTTACATGTACCTGATTTTAAGTTCAACCACTTCTCTGTAGGTTACGTTTTAGACAAAGGTTTTAGACTAGTTTCAAAGATGAACAATGCAAGTTCGTGGACTGTCATGGATAAGTTTTGGTATCCAATATTTTTCTTTTCTCGTAAGGAACATGAACTGACACTCTCATTCCAAACTCTTTCAATTCATCCAGGTTTACCTCCTTCTTGCAGAACAAATTGTAAGGTGTCCTGCCTTCAACAGGACTAGGCCCTGTTCTATTTAATGTGTAAGCTGCTGTATTTACGGCCTCAGCCCAGAAGTTCTTGTGTAGGTTATGGCTGATGTAGCGGGCAGCTTCTACTATGTACCTACATATTTCACATTCAGCCCGTCCGTGGAGTGTATACAATACTTCTCTGATGCACAATACCATGACCTTCCAACAATTCATTTACTTCTGCATTAACTAATTCAAGACCATTATCTGTGCACAAAGTAACCAACTTGCGACCTGTTTCTCGTTCAGCAAGCATTATAAACTTATTCAAACATCCTTTTACTACAGAATTATTTTTAAGAAAGAGGATAATTCTGTATGCTAAGTAATGATGATCTTTTAACAGAAATAAATATTTAGCACCACCTAACGAAATTTGCTCCGTGGGACCACATAAATCAGCATGTACCAGTTCAAAACAATTAGTAGCCCTAGATTCACTTGACAAAAATGGCTTTCGAGTTTGCTTGCCTGAAAGACATTTTTCGCATAGAAAGCTTGCACCATCATCGACATACCTTACATTGTGCATACTTAGAACAGATTTTATTCTGTCCAAATTTCGACGTGCTAGTCTATTATGCCAGGTCGATACAGTTTTAATTTTTTTGCTTAACTGACGAGTAGAACTTTCAAACTTGTCAACCAGAGGGGGTCATTCAAAAATACCCAAAGGAGTCACTACACCAGCTGAAGAACATTCCGAGGGATTTTCATTTCAGACAAAAGAACAAATGTACCAGACCTGGTCTCTGATCAGCACTTAGTATCCTAAGCAGACTATGTGCTAGTGATGATCTGTGGTGTGCCCTAAAACATGTATTGCGCTATATAAAAGGCACACTGAAATAATTGTGTTTATGTTTTTGCAGTGAGGAGAGTCGTGTTAATGAGGACATAGTAGGATATGTGTATTCAGTTTGGGCAGGTGACAGTAGACAGTAAGCCAACAAGTGGATTCCTATTGAAAGTGTTTGAGTGTCCAGTTTCTCGAGTATCCCGTAAACAAAATACTGTTGCTTTGTCGTCAACTGAATCTGAATTTGTGGCAATAAGTATGGCTACAAGTGAAGCATGTTGGTTTCGAGATTTGTTCAAGTCAATAGTTGGTAGGGAAACTACAGTGTTGTTACATGAGGATAACCCACCTGTCGTACGTTTGTGCAAAAACCCACATTTTCACTATAAACTAAAACATGTTGACATCAAAATTCTTTTTTTTTCGAGATAAGGTGTTTGATAATGTTGTTCACATAGAACATTTGAGTACAGAAGAACAGATTGCTGATAAACTAACCAAGGCTTTAAGAAAAGTAAAGTTTGAACAATTTTGTTCTGCGTTAGGTTTAATATAGAGTAGATTTGTAAGTATCCAAACATGCCATTGGTGGGATGTGTTGAGTTGGCAATGTCATATATTTTGTATATATTGTATAGTGTGTTTAAGTTGGTACAAGTGTTTTAAAACAGGAGAGTTTTTGAAACAATGAAGTTCAGCTGACCATCGGCTGTTAGAATGTAACGAACTGTTGTACAAGTGCTGAAAATACATATAAAGATACCAATTTACTCGTTGCTTCTGTTATTTACTGCTCACACTTTACAGTCATAAAATTTATTTTTTGACTCTGTGCCAGTTATCTCGTAACTTACACATTATCAACAATTGTTTTCACCTTTAATTAAACATTTTATTTCATTCCAAAAAGATTAAACGAAAGAGGTACATATTTACATGCTTTACTGGCCAAATTCACAAAAAAATGCATCTAAGATTTGTTTTACGATTAATATAGATACGTACTATACATAATTGTCCCTAGCAGACACTCTACCCCGTCTCTGTTTAGACTGTGGAAAACATGGCGGCCACAGGTTCAATTGGCCTTTTGTCTGAAAGGGCTTCCACCCCTATATTTTTACTATATAGCTGTTTGGTAACATCAATTAAAATAGGTAATATGTTAATTTTCCAAAAATATTGGCTAGTGGTAGTCTTGAGTAATTTATACAATTTATCAATACACAAGAGCAAAAATTATGTATCCTAAAATATTGATACTAATCGCTCACCTTTAACTATCGATAGAATGGAGATGTGTCCAATGTGATAATGTTCTGTCACAATCTGTGATGAAACCAGCAAATTTATAAAAATAATATGTTGTTATTTATGCAGAATTTTAACCATGAATTCTTTTACGGTAAACATAAATAATACATTCAGATAATGCTAAACATATCATTCTGAATGCAAAGTATTTTTGGTGAGCAATAACCAGTCCATTGAACGAGCATGGCGACCTACAAGCTGCAATGGCCACCACCATGTGTGTTTATTATTATTATTTTACCATCGTCTTGCAAACTTTTAATTCAGTTTTCATTAAAAATTTTGAAAAAAAAAAAAAAAAAAAAAAAAAAAAATTCATGGGAATTTGCTAGTTTTTGTTGGAGGAGTGGGTGGGAGAGAGGACAGATAAAGAGGCTCGGCGATGTTAGCCATCACTTCTCACTTGTAGTGATGGACAATAGTTAATATTAGCTGAAGTGTACACAGTAAGTGTTCCAGTGTTTAAGATACAGGCGAGTCTCTTGGATGTATTTCTACACTCGTTTGATCTGTCGTAATCATACAATGTTTAAACGCATTGCACTAATTAAGTGGTAATAACTTGAATGGAATATATAACAGTCACTGAAATACGCAGAGAAGGTGGGGGAGATGGGAAGATATAACCCACCACCCACAATTACAAAATCGTCAATCAAGTTTGAGCAAAGTGCGAAGCTCATTAAAGTAAATTATGATTGTTTTATTTAACTGTAATTTAGTTTAACATAAATTGGGATTTTACTTGTATGTTTAGATTAATATTCAGGTTATTTCCATTCAATTGCTTGGTTTGGTGGTGCATTCATCCCCCCCCCCCCCACAAGGTGAACTCCAGCGTACGCAGCAGGTTAACAGTGGGAATAATGGAAAGCCATTAACAATACCTATAATGAAGTGTAACATACTGTATGGAGTATCTAACTTACTAAGAATGATTCATCATTGCCAACCAAGTGAATAAAGTATAGATTTTAATAACTTGCTAAAATTTATATCAGACTTTTTACAACTCTTCTTTAACGTTGAAAATCTGTTGGGAATGACATACAAGCTAATCAACTTGTCTTTCAACTGTCATCTTTTAGCAAAGTGCTTGACCGAAAATATTTATTGTTTCAATAATTCTTAATTTATTAGTATGAGAGAGAGTTTGTTTTATAGACATACATTGTGGCTATTTTTTACTGTAACGAAAACATTTCAGTTTTCATAGATTTTATAATGGCATATCTAAGTCCTAATTTGCACATAATGGTTTTATGCCTTAAAAGGAAACTAACTGACTGACCGAACTGAAATACCGCAATTCTCACTGGATAACGACATTGTGTGCTACAAAGTCTCCTGTAAAAAGTTATTAGACTTTGTATTTTTTAAAAATGTTTGAGTTATTAAAATTTCAATTTCAAATTACAACACTATTTTAACAATCCAAATAATTTCATTGTTTTTGTATAGGCAACTTAGTAGCCAACATCGTTATTCAATGTGAATTATTTCAGTTCGTAAGTCAGTTTTCATTTAAAGCATAAAACCATTTTATAAAAATTTTGACTTTGATATGCAATTATAAAATATATGAAGACTGAAACATTTTCATTACAGTCAAAACTAGTCACAATATATGTCTACAAAACAAACAATATCTCGTGCAAATAAAAAAACTATTAAAACAATAAATTTCAGTCAAGTGCTTGCTTAATTAATTTAATATTTTAAAAAGACTGTATTTGTCACAGATTGATTTTCAGTTCGATTCCCATTCCTGCACATTACTTTTATGCAAATGAATATTTTTTGTAAATTCCTTTAGTAAAAATAACTTTCTAAAGTATTGGATACATGAAAGAGTTAAACAATGAGCACTCGTACCGTTGAGCACTGCGCGATGGTAGCGTGTCATTGTGAGAACTCCGAGTACTGAATGATATCTGTGAAGAAGATACAGTAGTTCGAGACGGTAATTTGAAATAGAAACGATTGGCAAGTGGTTTGCGTGTAAGCTTAGGAAGTAGCATACACTCAGTTTACTGGCAAATGTAAAACTTTGATAGTATAAACAGCATAGAATATGATAAGAAAAAATAAAGGTGGTGCGGTGAATGATCTATTTTGCTTTGCGAGACAGAGAGAAAGAGAATACAAAACTGACTGAATTGAAACCAGTCAACAACAATCAGAAATCTAGAACAGTAAGAATCGAGTACTTGATTTATTTTAACTCAATTCTGCTCATCGCTACTCACATGTTGATGACGCGTGGGTGGCCTAACACAACAGACGCACACACTTAACTACCTCAAAATTCGATGAAACATTCCAGAGGATTTACCTTTTTTTACGAGGGGGAGGGAGGGGGTTAAAAAATATTAAGTCTGATTTAATTAAACATCGATTTAGAGTACACATTTTCATATCCAGAGGCATTTAGTTTAATCTGGGTTCCACTGATTTACATCTACTATCATTACATCCTTTTATAAATAATATGAAGAACATCTATTTTCATATTTTAGCGAGATTAGTTGAGTCACCTGGCCTAAATCAGGCATTTAACATTTAATTCAGTTTAACTACAGTAGATAAAATCATGTTTAACTGCATGATGACACTCAAAAAATGTTTAATAGAAATTGAATGTTCACTAATCAATTAAATTGCTTAAATTTCCTTAGTAAAACTGACCCTTAACAAAGTTTCAAAATGTTCCTAGGATTCACACTTTCCCCAAAAATCTGACAATTTAAATTTGATCTTTGACATAGAGGATATGTATGTCTATGTAAGCAACGCATGTTGTCACACCAATTCAACTAACAGTTCTCCAGTACGTCACACTAACAACTCCCTATATTTCAGTAGCTATCCAAATTTGATGATGTTTATTTAAGTACAGATTTTAAATCCACAGCAAATTTTATCTTCTTACGTAAATTAGTTTTGGTAATTGGCACACACATTTTCAAAAATGAGAGGTTTCCACAAATCTCGGGGTAGCGTATACCAAAAAACCATAAACTAGAACACAGCCATGTTTCAAATGTGAAGAACTGTTTGAAACACGTCGTGTGTTTTAGACGTACTAGTGTGTTTCAGTCAACTGATACAGTAGGTCGTCACATTAATTACAATACACATATTGTAGTAACTAAAACATAATGTACCATGTGACATTTTTCAGTACAAGTAGTGTAAATATACTGGGCATTTTAAACTAAAAAGATGTAAAAACAAGCGCGAATAAACTGTACTACTAGTCCAGACAAAAAAAAACCTAAAGTGTTTCCCAGCAACACTTTACTGTTCACTAAACACAGTTAAGACCATTATATGAAGACTGGGCACATTGCCCAGCGACTAACGCTATAGGTCATTCGGGATAAAGTGAGCACTAAAGATTTAACCTTTAAAAAAAATCACTAGCCGATACTGCATATACTACACCACTAACAAGAGTTACTTTACTGCTTGTATGGTTGGTAGCGATTTATTGTACGTAGTTCCGTGTATTTTCCTATTTGAATACAACATTAGTGAAAGAACATACGATGAAATAAACCTCTCTGTATTTAATATACTTCAAAATATTTATTTATGATCTTATTGACAATCATACTTACAGTATAATTAGACTCAATTGGTGCGAGAATAATGTGGCGCTATTGCCGACCTCGAGTCATCTTGGTCGTTACAGCCGTTGCCTACGAAGTTAATAGCGTAGGCAACGTTACAGCTTGCTCCGCGCTTCAGACAGTTCAAAACACCACCGAAAGTTGGCATCAGAGTTAGGTTCTCTCCGTTTTATCGCTGCTCACCAAGTTGCATCATTTGTGTGTGTTTGTCCGTTGTGCATATATACACATTCAAAAGTATTGGAAATTACTTTGAGTATCATTGCCGAATGATGAGAGACCATCGGTAATCTGTAAATTATGTTCTACGTTTTCCAGCCTAGAAACAACACACTTTATATTTCACATGTTAAGAAAATACGTTATTAAATTGTTTCTGAAGTGCGTCGACATTGTTCGTGGCAGTAGAAGTGAACGAAACTTGAATTATTGAATTACGTGTGTCATGTCTATTTTTAGTGGCGGTTTTGAGTTACAAATTCAAATAAAATATGCCATCTTTTACGAGATTCGTAACGGCAATAGTGCATGTTGTATAAATTAGTCGATGGACACAAACCAGTGTTACAAGACGTTAACTCCCAGGTATTTATAACTAAGATTACTTTTTTATCTTATATTCAGCCCCCGTGCATTTAACGAGTAGATATTGTAGCTAAAATGTATCGGAGCAGTTTAATGTAGTTGTAAACATTGCATGACCCTATGTAAATAAAAGCACATGGCACTATTTGTGTTTACATTCGGTGGAAAGATATTAACTGGCAGGAAATAGAAATTAATCAGGGCCACTTTATACTGAATCACCAATACAAACCTCTCTGCTAGCTCCCATGTGTGCTTATGCTGTAACATTAACTTAACACAAACAGTGACATGATAATCTAGTTCACAGCAAGCTAAACAATGTAATACGGTTCTAACACAACGTCAAGTATTATCCACACATTTGTGTAGAGGACGGTGATAACACAGATAAACTACCTGCAATATTACTACATATTCTTCCATGTGTTGTTGCATACTTCACGTCACAGTTCATGCGTTCTAGCTGTTACTGTACATACAGCTGCCCAGTTTGCTGCCAACATGTTCCAGACTGTACTAGTTGCACTTTTACAACTAGTACTGTAAAAGAACATTTTTAGGGATGGCAGATCCATAATTGAGTTTGGCCCAAATAATTGTGGTTGTTATAGATAGTTGTGATACAAAGGTTATCCCACATAATTACAGATATCTCAGAAGTTGTGGCTACGTTGTAAAGCAGATAACGTACATGTAGATGTTGAAGAGTTGACTGTACTTTAAAACTGTACATACCTCACCTCACCTGTTATAGTTACAAATTAAAAGTACAGTACTTGTCTCATCCCTTCAACATCAACTTTCCCTTGCTGATTGTCAACATGTACTACATTCTTGCATTTGCGCATGCCCTCTCAGATCAACTGCCGTTCAGGTTGGCAACAATATTCCTGGCTGGCCACATCACTGTCAGCGATACCAACTGTTCCTTCTTTATACACACACTATAGTCTAATATATTTCCACACAATACCACAGCTGCTCATTGATTGTCAGGAACATATTTTTATTGAGGTTATGTCACGTAGCAGATAGTTTGTATGTTCCTCTTCATGTGTGTATATCGAGGATTCTTTAAAGTAGTCCTAAAAGATAAAGTTATGACGTAAAGTATATTTTGCAGTAGTATATTTACGTACTGAACATACACCACTAATGTAAATAATATCATCCACAACTTGCAAACCAAACAGGGTTATTCAACATAAAATTCAGTTTTCATATACAGTAGTGATACTCACTATTTGCATAAAAATATTGTATATGTTTGTATAGAGTAAGACAGCGGTAACAAACAGGCCATGGCAACTGCGTACAACACTATTGTCACTGTATAATTCGTAGTTTGTACTATCAGTGTTATGGTTTCACGCATTCAGATGTTTTGCTTATGTGGTTCTATGGTAACAATTCACTAGCAAAAAGTTACATTTTATTTAAATTCTTTTGTGTCTCATTAATTATTGTCCACTTTCAAAGCAGGTAGGCACTACTTTCATATTCACAAGAGGTTCTCGCGTACAATTGGTCTGGTACCAGTTCGCGTGTGAAATAAATGTTCAATTACAGGAGCTCTATTAAAAATTGGGATAAGCTGACGTACAGCCCAAAGAGGTAAAAGAAAGGAAAAAAAAAACATTTATTGTTAATTCTCTACTATATACAACTAAAACTTGGTGTTACAAGTATCTTGACGCAACTGACATTTGACAATAAACTTCTCATAACTATCACCACACTGGGGAACATGTGCAGTTATTTTTCATGTTTTAATTCAATTCCAAAGGCATTTTTTGATGAACAATCATCATCAGTTTTGATAAGAGCCTGCTGAAATGCTTGAATTCAATATAGCACTCACTCGACATCGAATGTCAAAACTGCGGCTCACTTGGTGCTAACTGTCTACAGCAGTCGAGTTACGTACTGCAGAAAGTTAAAGTCACCTCGATACCGACACAAAATAAAGGCTACTAACATCGTGTAAAGTACCTAAGTATACTCGCACATCCTTGAGAACACCCGGGAAGTTATTGTTGTTCCAGTTATGGGGTCTTAAGTGAGTTAGAGTTCATTATGGAAACTGATATTTCCATTGTAAAAGTTTGATTTCACAATTTAGTTTAACTGAAGCCTGGGTGGTTGGATTTCTGAATGTTGGGTACACTGCACCATTCACCTTGGCCTCCCGCAGATCACGAGTTAAATGGGGCACGAGCCACGATTCGCTGAGCGAGATCAGTGACTGCCACAACACATGCTGACACTTGAGGTTCTGGACTGTCAGTCTAGTCCTTTAACACAGAACAGCCCATGTTTATAAAAGATGTTCTACCCTCCCCGAGAGGAGTACTTGTGTCACGGACAAGGATGTGGGACAACCCTTACTGCTTGAAGACAGCTAAGGAGTCCTTGCAGAGTTGCATAAGCATATGACCCATACAGTAGTGTGACGTGCTGTACCCTGAGTGAGGTAAAACTGTGAAGTTTGGACTGCTGTTCTCGCCGCCGTCGTCGCCGTGTGTGCTGCTATCCTCGATGCCTTCTCCTCCCACCACTGCTGCGTGCGCGTGCACCCCTCCTCCCTCCTATTCCTACCCTCGCCTTCCTTCACGGCCTGTGCCTTCCGGACTGTCAGTTGCTAGCGGGACTCTGGCAAGCTCGCACCTCTCCTACTTCATTCCAGCTGGAACGACTGTAAGCATGTAATCCATTGGACTACTCAAGTAATGAATCCGGCTTGGGTAGGTTCCTTTCCTCCGTCCGATTTAAAAGAGCTTTTCTTTGTCTGCTGACTTGTAAATCTCTGTAAATCATGTGTTCAATATAAAGTTTGCATTTAAAGGTCTGTGTGTTCCTGCTTTGGTAGTCTGGCAACTCCGCTGTTTCGACCCCCCCTCCTTCTCCGTTCTTATTGTGACTCCCCGTTGTTTCACTTCTATTGTACTATTGTGCTGTAGTATGGTTTGTAAACCGTACGCAGCACAGTAACAGAGGGCACCTTCTCTAGATAGAATACACTTGAGACAAAAACACACACACAAACCATAGCCATAGGAATGCCAAAAGGTAAGCGTTACCTATTTTAATATAGATTCACAGATTTTAAATTAGACAACTTTATGAAGGGGAAAAAGGAAGGGGGGGGGAATTAACAGTCAAGCTTACGAACACAGAATATTGCAGTATAGTGAATGGCCACAAAGTAATTTCATGTAATGTTTCTGTTAAAAAGCTGCACATTTATTTATTGATATGAGGATAGCAATGTAATAAAATTGTCAAGACTCCTCTCTCTAAATGTCTATATCAGGGCTGCCACCAAGTTCATTTCCAAAATCCTGTAATTAGCATTAAAAAATCCAGTAAATTCCTGTAATAATTCAAACTTACGTCTACGTACTTTTCCAAAGTTTTTTTAGAAGATTCTTGCTGTAGAATTTTGACAGTGAAATTATTATGTATAGTAAATTAATATAATATTTTGAAAAATTGAGATGTTATACGTTAAACCATCTACTGTAAATGTTTTTTACAGACTGAACTATTTTCTAACCTGTTTCGGTAAAGTAGCAATGAAACTTTCCACCCGTTTTCTATTTGTAAAAATTTGTAGAGTGAGTGCAAACATGTTCAACTGACAACATATTGTTGAAAAATTAATATAGCTTCATAAGATTATTTATGGCCTTGAATGAGACGCAGTTTGCTTGTATCATGGCGCCGCACATAAAATGTAAATACCAGTATTTATTAACATAATCGCCGCATGTTTTCACCAAATTTTTGGCACAAAATATGGGGTGCAGCCATTAAGAGAGGTTCTAAAAAATTTCCTTTTTTATTTATTTTGGCATAAAATAAAACATAAATTTCCATATATTTGCTTGTATATAGCATGACATTTTGTGCAAAAATAAAGGGAAAGATTTTTAGGTTTAAAATAGGCATGAAAAAGATTAGGGAATCTCGTTAATCCTTTCATGTGCGTCGCTAATTTTTGTGTCAATTGTTGATAAACACAGATGTTAGAAATATCCGTGAATATCTAACATTATCCGCCTGTCCGTTTTAACCTTTAAATATCCGTTCAAACGGATAAAATCTGTTAAAACTGCAGGCCTGGTCTATATTATTTAATACTGTATAGGTAGAAATGTGGGTCAAATATTTTTACAGAACACTGTCCAATTACAGTTGTTCACAAATATTTGATTTGTCTGAATGTGTTGCAGAGATCGATAAATTAGAGAAGTTTTGCTTTTATCATATTCTTATCTAATATAGTCCGAATTTGCCAATCTATTATTTTTGGATTATTTGTAAAAACAATTTTAAGTGCATATTTTATTTTTAATTTGCTATATTGCACTGTATAGAGTCTCTGTTGTACCTTTTATATTTGGCAATTTAAGTTAGCGACACGTTAGTTTTCAATAGTTTAGATTTTAGTTACCGAAACTGTTTCATTGTTGTTTTGACCCGGGAGCTGCTCAACCCCTGCCGGCCGTCGCGTCCAAGGGCTTATTACATTCACATCTTAAGTTCACCGCCAGCCTAGTGACGTTTTCCCATGCAACCCACTGGAGGGGTTTGTGCTCCAGGCCCGCTATCTGGCATTGGCCTTCCGCAGATACCAGTCAATTCCTTATGATGAGTAAACTGCAGAAAGTATTGACATCTTTTATTTATATAGTACTTGCTCACCTCGTCCCTAGTGACGCATAGTGTACTTATGTGAGTGTGTTGTGGCGTGGAGACTGGCCCTGACAAGTCTCTGGAGAATACGTCAGCGGAGGGTGCGATCCACTGGTACGTAGCCTGCCCCGTGGTCGTCGGCCTGTCGACCCTGGGAGGCGTGGAGACTGGCCCTGACAAGTCTCTGGAGAATACGTCAGCGGAGGGTGCAATCCACTGGTACGTAGCCTGCCCCGTGGTCGTCGGCCTGTCGACCCTGGGATCATCATCAAAGGGGGTTTCCTCCACAGTTTCCTCCGCGTACTCTTTTCCCCACTATCCATCTCATCTCAGCTCTCCCAGCTAGCCGGTTCATTCCCTTAACTTTGCCACCCACATCCCGTCAGACTCACCTACCGAGTCTGTGTCATCATCATTTATACGTCCCCCCCCAGCATCCCCTCGTCAATTACGTATCAGAATACAATAAAATATCACGGTTTTTACAGCAATTTCTAATTAAAATTTGAGGACATTCAAGGCCTTTTCAAAGAGCATCGACTAACTCTTCAAGGACCACAGTAAATTACATTTAATACACCAAATTTTTATTTTAATATTTGGTTAAATTTTTTTTTGCAAAATTTGGTTTCTGTGTTTACCCCTTCTTTAGTACTATTGAATTTCACCAATGACATACGAACCACAAATCTTCAATTTAATTTGAAATAAATGTGTCCACCTTCATATTTATAAAGGGATAGTTTCTGATAAAAATAAAGTACTATAAACCACAACACCCCTCCCTCCCAACCCAGTTTATATTTAAGAACAGAGACACAAATGGAGAACATTCAGTGACCTTGAACAATTAATCTAGCTGTTGCTGTTCTTCCAAGGCTATGGCACTTAAGACAACACAGTTAAGTTACCAGTTGCTATTGCCTGCTCAGAGCTAGCAGCTAATTTTCTAAGTTCATTAGACTTTACCTTTACTGACAGTTCAAATTTTAAAAATACTAGAAATGAAATAACTGAATAAATAAAAAAAGAGTAAAAGTGAAAAATCGTTGTTGAGTAATTGTGCAATGTACAGCTCGAGATTGTTGGTACCAGATGTTACGTAACTCGTGGTCAGGCAGCTTCGACTTAACTCGGCTAGGGACAAGTCAAAGAGTATCGTTGTGGAACACACTCCACGCTGCAGTATGTGCTGCATGGTAGATGTGAAATGTTGCAGCAGACATTTCACTATGTCTCACACATACCCAACAAGTAATTTATTTATTTTTTACACACCCGTAACTACAGTATTTCATCTGGGATACTTCTTTTTCTCAGTGTTGTTCAGTTTTGTTTTGGCACCCCTCTCTTCTTTTCCAAAAAGCTTTGCCATTAAACTCTAGCAGATACAGATTACTACTTGCAGTGAACGCATAAAAAATTACACACTTGAAATACGATAAGACACGTGACGTGCCAGAAAGTACATAAATTTGACAGATACTGCAATACGTCCATAATTGCCAAGTAAGTTATGTTACAGAAATAATAAATAGAGATAAATTATTACAGTAATAATACACAGACGACATATGGTTTTACAGTCTTGAGAAAATATTTTAATATTAGGTTACTTATAGGAATATTATGTTACCAGAAAACTCAAGAACTTTTCCAAGGACTTTTAAGAAATGGCTAAAGTTCCAGGAATTTATAGGACCGCATGGACACTGACATATGCACAATATGTGTATAAAAGCCTAGCAAACATAGTTTACCATTCAGAAAAAAATCATAACTTTATATTTAGAAAAATTTTCATATCTGAATTACCATCAATCGTTAACAAGAGTATTAACTGTTGAAAACAATTACTGAAGAACACCGAAGACTGACGTAAGCGGACGATCTAATGCAAGCGCAGTCTGACAAATGTTGAAGTTCGAATGTTTATTTTAGGCTAAGATATGAAACAATACAGCACTGAACACACAAACATAAGACATTATAAACGGAAGAGGAAGAGGAACTTGTTGGAAAATAAGTATTTCGTTGTTTCTGGAAGTGTCTTGTGCAAGGCTACACAAAAATGTACCTCAGAATCACATTTCACTGTTAGTTCCCTAGAACATATTAGCAAGTATCTAGAGATGTGACTACCATCTCAACATATCTAGAACTCTGACATGAAAGTGTTACAACATAATTCACACCAAAGAGACTATAATATTGAACGAAGTACACGCTCAAAGACTGCAACAAATAAGTCTTATGGTTGCAAATTGTTTTGCATCTTTTTAAATTTATCTTCCAACTTGGTAAAATAAAAACCAGCTTTCCTTTGAGTAGGAAAACTTTACTTTCCCGACAAGCGTGTTTCACTCCATGAGGTCACTGCCAACTGCAGAGCGCTCATACAGTCTGAAAGTTGCAGAACTTATCATATTTTCAGTATAATATCCAACACAAGTATGCCCCTCAATACTTGGAAAATATGGAATCGTAATTGGAATCAAGGCCTGTTTACAGTATTGAGAATAACAATCGATAACATTTGTATTCCAACACCACTACTGAAATGAAAGAAAGAAAGATAAAAAAACTGGACCTTTGTGAGCAGCCAAAGTTTTATACATTAAAACAGCAGGACTAGCACCTAGTGAAGTCAGCACAAGCGTACGAGCAGGGAATATGTATACATACACAACGTGGTCTGGTGGCCCAGTCATCAGTAGCACGACCACACACTTGTCATGTTTACACCAATGAGACTGCCGTGGTTGTTTTTATACAAGACTCAGCATCTTAAACTAAACTGGTGTTGTGGCCTCCTGCTTGCGACTTAGCAAAGATTTGTCGCACGTGTTGAGCAGCAGCGAGCAGCACAGGAGACGACACACTCGGGTCCACAGATAGTGCGTACGTAGTTCTATCGTGCATATCTTCATAACTTCCTTGCATCCCCCAGACTGTACAGATGATGGTGACAGACGTAGGTAGCGTGCGTGATGTAATATACCGGTGCTCGTACGCTAGATCGCAGCAACTGCATGGATGCCACAGTCCCAGACAACAGTCCCATTTCCAGCGGGATACAATAGCTTTGCGGCCAAACTAATCATTAGGTTTTCCACGTAAAACAATTTGACGATGACACCAATCAGAAACATAGAATCCGAGAGGACTTCAGTCAATTGCAAGATGCAATACACAAAGACTCACACAAATGTGGTTGCTATGATCATTACACAACAAAGTTATTTTGTCAGCGAAGTGAATTGTAGCAGTAAAACGCCACAACGATTGAAGGAAGCACACGTGTAAGTTGCCGAGGCTCGGTAGACCCAGGCTCAACAACACCCACTACACAGAGTATCAATTAACGTAGGATGTAGCAGTAACTTGTGGCTGTCTCGGCGCAGACCGTAGACTGGCAAGGTGACATTAACAATGTGCATCATCAACAGACATTACACTCTACGCAATACAATCTTACCTCAGTGTGTTCAACGTAGATGTACAATGTCTGCACCTGTCAAATATGTTACCTGTTTACAATTTGTTTTAATTTATGTTTAAGTGAAGACCACAAACACTTAAAGTCCAGCTGTACTCATATGTTTTCCCAGTCTCATGAGCAACTATGGATAGCAAATCAACTGCAATACAATACAAATGTAGATAATGCCTGGTTTGCGGTTGTGTTGTAATATAATAAGTACAACGTAAAGCCTGACAAACGACAACTTGGCAGCTTGTAAGCATCTTCGCTGCAACAATGGCTAGGTGGAGCAACGACAAGCTCGTGAGAAGTACAGACAGGACGGGGCAGGGCAGGGCAGTGCTGCCACACACACGACAACTTCTTGTGCCACGCACACTCATAACAACATTACTACAGACAGACACACACACAACCAGCACAAACTACTGTGCGACACACACAGAACCTGCCTGCATACACTACCAGTGTTATGTTCACTCAATAAGTTCTTCCTAGACAAATTAATGAACTAATAACTTTAAAAGTAATTTGATGGAAATAAAATTGTAGTATTAAAAATGAAACAAAATCTTGTGCTTAGATTTCATCCATGTATTTAATCACATTAAATAATCTCTGAGCACACACAGACTTGAGGGTGAAAATATTTACAGAACACCACATTCCAACACTTTAGTTGTACACAGTTAGAAACAATAGGTGTGAAACTTGGAATGCAAACATGAACACCCCAATGAGACAGTTACGGCGTAGGTGTGTGTGACCTTGCCAAACAGTAATTTATAATAAGGGAAATATGACGACAATCTCTACAACACATATTACATTTTTTAATTTATGCCTCTATATGTACAGCAAAACGTTGATTGATTGTGTGCAAATTAACCATTTGATGGATTATTTGTGTGCAGTTTCTTGAAAACATATCAAAATGCATATTCGCAGGCATCCAACAACCTAAATTAGTAGTAGTAAAAACCAATTAATTTTATTCAATGTAAGATTGCACTTGTTCAAATAACAAAACCACTCCAACTTTTAAACTAATAGCTATATAATATATCCAGAGACTACAATAATCACGCCTGCTACAATACCATCATGTGTATACATTCTCTTACAAACCGTGTTTAAAAGAATTCAAACGTAAATAAATAGTTCGTAAATTGCTGTTTTACTTTTGATCGGTTAACCGGCCTGAAATGTCTGTGGTTCCGAAGAAACAGTTGGTGCTCTTTCGAACACATTCCCCCAAAACCATTAAAAATAACTTGAATAATTGTGAAACACGAGGCCAAAGAAATCACACTTACCAAATTATTTTGTATGGAAAGTTGCTTGTAAAATATGATGTTACAACAAAAAAATTTTTTTTATTTAATTTGTAAATTTCAATTATGAACTTTAGATTTCTATCACAGTATAGTGCTTAATAACATTTAATTCATAACAGAACATTTTTTAAAAACTGTCAACCTGGTGTTTGATAATGGCCTTAACCGATGACACCAGTGTGTCACTGATGGCTGCACCTGTGAATTAATGAATATGTGGCAAACATCACAATATCAATAACATTCTACACATAGTCTTAGATGCTTAATAGATATGTTCTTATTGCCAACCTAAGTGCTTGATACATTATCGCAGCCAACTTATGAAAGAAGTAACCATGTATGAATAAAACGTAAAGTATTATAATGCCTTTGAATGTTTCTTACAATAGGACAGAATGACGAACTGTACTGTTGCAATGACGTATGTCTACAATAATACAGTAATTTAGCAACGTATTATCTGTGTTTTGTGTTTCCCACGCATTACCCAACATTAATTAACACGGATAGTCAGTGTTTTACTGTATAAGGAACACTACAACTTATTCATTCCTTTGCTAAAAATCATCTGTTTCACAGTTTAGAGACAAGCCCAATAACTAGGAACATAATATTACACGTTTTTAATTTCTTCTAATGCTTTTTAACGAGAATTTTTATATTTTATGTAACTACAATTTATGAAACAAAAAAAAAAAGTACAGGTAAAAAAAAAGTTGACTCTGTATTATACAATTATAAACAGGTATGCCATTTACTGACTGAACAGGTAAAATGTTATTTAATCATAGTTGCTTTGTTTTCATGAGCTTATTTTTATACAATGCGTTATTGACCAGAGCATATGGCCTTAAACTCAGCGCTTGTCACATCCTCCTGTACCTTACTCTACTGTACTATAGTTGGCATGCTTACACCTTGCACTTACTCCCTTCTTACAATAAACTATAACTTATACTTCATCTAGCAACAACAATCTTCCAGTAATTTAAGTCATGTCCAAACATCTGCACTTAAGTTGGTGACATATTATTATATAAACACACAGTTCTCCTTACTGTAAGTTTTTAAACTGTGAAACAGGCAATATGCTGGTGGTAATGTTTAACACATATTAATTTGGCAGATTTTAAACTTCATGTAAATACAAAATTGTGAGCATAAATGTCATAAAATGCGTGGAGTTGCATCACCATGCCTGTGACAACTACCAGGGGGAAACATCTGAGTAGACATGCGGGAGTTAAGAGACGAGACTTAACTGCATGATCCAGTCCAGTAATATTTATTACAACTTGCAGTGTCACACACAAGCAAGCAGGCCAGCCACCGTAGTGGTAACTACGTACTGTAGTTGAATGTATGCAGAACCGCTGCGACGTGAGCACGATGCCGTACCTTCCTATGTCACAGGCGGGTAGGAGAGCACAGGACGACAACCTAGTGATACTGTATCATGAGGTTGAGACCACTTTCATACAACAATCGGCAGAAGACATAGGAGTGTAAGGCATGATGTGCCAGAACTGACATCTGAATGTTCTGCGTACATCCAGCACTGTCTCCTTTCAGCTACAACACTACAATCCTGTATGTACTGTACTTACATAACTCACACACGCACACACACGCACACACAGAACACAGTACGTAACACCTACCAACGTTCGACCACTCTCAACCTCAGTTCTACATTCAAGAAGTTTCCATTGTTGACATTATTCACTGACATTTGGTAAAGTCTCAAAGACCTAAACCATACAGATATATATATGTATAATAAACTGTACATGTACTGTATGTATCATGTTATGTTATCAATATATATACAGTTCACGTGTCCGGCAGCCTCATCACATCCACACCTGACACAGCACAATACTATATAGACTCTCATACACTTCCCGCCACTGTGCACAGACCCGTAGTCATTGCGAACCTACAATATGTGTCACCTACATCCCAGACACGAGGCCCAACATTCACTTCTTCGCAACATTCTCTGCACGAGTCACAGAACGTAGCAGCACGACCCGTGGAACAGCCAGACGGCTTTCAACACGTTAAAAACGAAGGGAGGGAGATTAGGGTGGAGACGACGGTGAGACGAGGCGATGTGACGAGAGGCGAGGCAGGGGCTCGCTCGCTACTTACTTACGCCACCGCTGCGGCCCATCAGCTCCACATGGTCGTTTTGCTTCTGTAGGGGAAAAACGAGAGGCAACCATAACTCTCTACATCAGCGTGGTGGCCCGCGCTCAACCACCGTGGTCGTGATACTAGTGGGTGAGCGCGGGTGCACAGCTTACAACAAGAACCACAGACACTGTACAGTGTGCAGACACGTTAGCAAGCCAAGCCGCATAGTTCTCTACTCCACTCGTACCTCACACGCATACACTAAGTGTCCAATAAGAAAGCACGCAAACAAAACATATAAGGTATTCTTTACAAGTCCACAATACATAAAAGATATTAACAATCTACCAATAAGTAAGCTGAAACCAATATAGAGTGACCTCTCTCTTAACCCCGTGGTTAGGTACTTACCACGACAACAAACAACTTTACATACGGCACATTTACCTGTTACAACACCAAAGTGATGAGGGCCTTGCCACAACCAAGGTGCTTGGAACTGACTCGTCAATACATAGCCAAATATCAACAACCTCCAGGTATCAATGTCAGATAACTGCAAACACAGCACCCGAATACCCTTGAACTCCATTATCTCCTACCTCGGAATTTTCCCGCAGCATCCTAGTTCAACCAACAATGCTTCCACCATCGCCAGTGATAGTGCTTACTATCGAGTTAGTTAAGTGGGCTTTATGTCTCGACAACAGTGAGAGTCACAAGAGACGGCGACACACAACTTGGCATAACGAAGCAGAGCATTCACCTGGAGAGATCTCGGCAAACCCTGGAAAACCAAAATCAGGTTGGCCGGAACCAGGGATCAAACTCTGGTCCTCCAGAAAGAGAGTCCAGCACGTCACCTCGCTCGGTGTATCACTATTTAGTAGTACCAGCCCGTGAGTACTTCAACGCTCTGTCTAATAATTAAATGGTGGACGTCAAAGCATTCTACGTACATTTTCAACCTACTTGTAAGAACTAAAGAGTTGTACAACCACACCTTATTACTGTGTCTCAGACTTTTTTGCAACATTAAAAAAGGTTTGTAATCATGCAAAACTGTACAAACATCCACCGCACTCACAAGCCTGGCCTGCACACGTGCAATTAACGGCAATAAAACGTGACACCATTTTAGAAAACAAAGCAGCCATGAAAAACGACTTCGTGCGTGATTGGCTAACTGTGCCACGCTGAACAGCAACTAGCCAATATGGTAATGCGTATTATTGAAGAGCCCTCGACCAATGAAGAAAATATACATGAAAATATAACAAACACAAATCCCGTGTCAGCAATGGAAAAGTCGAACACATAATTATTTTTCAATCATCGACACATCTTCAAATCCGTACAATTTAGACACTTTCTGTATGGCATACTTCCAAATATACTGGCTGAAGGCAGAGAAGAGGAGCAACAATGATACGGTGTGTTGCAATGTCTCCTCATGCAAGACTTGCCACTTAAAAAATCTTCATCAAAAGCTTTGTAAGCAGAATTCCACAAGAACCTCTTGAAATATATACAAAAATGTTTTCTATCAGAATTTTGCTTCATCTATCCACTATCTAAAAAATCAAGGTTGCAAGAATTCACTGTACCTATTGAAATCTCAACACTATTAAAAATGTTATATTTTTAAAATTATTTTATGTAAAGTAATGTGATATCTGACAGTAAAGAGACTGAACTAGAAACTAAATGACTGTGCATAAAGTGCAGCCAGGGGCAGTTCTATAGCCCTGGTGCTACAATCAGGCTCCACCAGATCTAGTCAATCAAATTCCCTAATATTTCCAGGTTTTGCAGGCCTTTAGACATCCTTCATTGTCTGTTGTTCCACTGAGTAGCAGTTGGTGGACAAATGGTTGGGGCTCCAGTATGCATAGGATAGTCGATTCTAACTTGCAGGTCATTGAATTCGCAAAATTTTCCTGTCCCTAGTAAAAGTATACATTAAATAGTATATCCAGGGTGGCTAGCAAATCCTGTAAAAAAAATTCCCTGACTTTTCCAGGTCAGCTGCTCTTATTTCCCTGACCAACAAAATATCAATAAAATTAACCACGTTGTATAATCGCGACAAAAAAGTTTTTTGGGTAAATATTAAGAATCGCTACTCATCGTGTACCAACCAAACTACTGATTTTAGACATATAGTTTATTTATGGAAACTGTTTTTAGGGACGTTATAAGTAG